>LPNX010174824.1:20253-54331 GCA_001517045.1 Pseudotsuga menziesii
CTTGTTCCACTTGTTTATTATTGGAGTTTATATATATAATTAAGTATAAATGAATTAAATACAGATTAATATAGTTATTTAACTTGTGGTAGTAGATTGTTATGAACCAGTTATTTGTTACTTCTTGTTCTTTATGTTTAGTGGTAATAACTTGTTGTTTATGTTTTAAGTATTGTTATTGTAATTATCAGTTGTTAGTTGTTTATGCTTCGGCTACTTTTTTTCATCCACTTTTTTTAGCTAAACTGGTTGTTTGTGGCTGCATGGTTAACCATACCTCAACTATCAATTTGTTTTTATACTTTTTTAATAATTGTTTATTTTAATCATCCTCCACAATTGTTACATCATCCTTCTACAATCTAGTAAAACATATTTAGACTCCATATCAAATTCTAAAATATAAATACTTATCAATTTAATTATTTAAATCATAAAAAAAAACAAATTAAACTTACTCATGAAAAAAAACAATGCCTTAGATACAAAATGTTTCTATAAATATGATCCGCTCCCTTTCTTAATTTGTACTTACAGCAATGACATCTCTCAATTCTCTCAGAATTAACTTACTTATCACGGCAATCAATAAAATGCACACAAACAATATTTTTGTTATTACAGTTAAGATATACATCAGAACATATTACAGACACACAGATTGCCTTAGGACAACGAAGGTCGTCACTGCTTACAGATTACCTATCAAAGCTTTTGTTGCAATCTTCTAGCTCGTGGCCAAGTTGCAGAGCACACGCTTTGAGTTACAGATGCAAACCTATTGAACGTCAGAGCTTTTCTGTTGCAATGTTATAGCATAAATGCCAACTTGCAGAGCATACTTTGTCTGATTACTGACTCATTACAGACTCAACTAAACTTGAGTTTCTGATGCGTTCTTGTAGCTCGAGGCCAAGACGCAGAGCATAATCCTCATATACAGACTCAAGACTAAGGTGCAGAGCAGACTACTTGCTCGATACACGACTCACTAGACTCTTACTCCTCAAACTCTCCGTGAATTCTCCGTCCTAATATTGAGCCTGAGGGGCCTTATTTATACAAATATTAGTAGGTCAACCGGTGGAGAGAAACTGGCACTAACCGGTCTAAAAGAGATCCGGTTACTAAAACTGGTACTAACAGGTTAAAGAGGAATCAACCGGGGCGACAACAGGGACAACCCTTGTCGTTATCTCGTCCCTTAACTAGCCAGTGGCATTACGGGGACCCGGAATCATTTCTTTAACGGACTGACTCCGACAAACTTTAAACAAAGTGGAGCTATATTGGCCCACGACATTACCTAGGAATCTACTTTATAATGTGGAGCAATCATCCGGCCCACGGCAGAAACAGTGTGGGGAAAAACTGGCCCACTCAGTCTTCAAAAGGCCCACCATGCTTTCAATCATAAGGATCACGGCCTTGTAAATATTCCCATATGTCATCTTCGTCGGATGACCCATATCCTTAAGCATCTTCAGGCGGCGGTGATGCTTCTGGCGTCATAGGAGGATAAAAAAAAGGACTGAAACAATGTTCCACGTTCGAGCCTTGGAATAGGAAGTTTGGCTCACATATAAATTCTCCTCTAAATTTAGATTCAACTTTGAAATCTAGAGGAATGTCTCTAATGGTGACTCTGGATTCAATCTCAGAACCATCAAGGGTTCTTCTGATAACCTTTTGTTTTACATAGAGGCGATGTTCCAGAGGCTTATAACTTCCACCTTCAAAATGTAACATAAATTTAAACCATTGCTCATTTTGGTCAGCAACCTCCATATCAACTTTCAGGTGCAATATGAAATTTGCATGCCTGTTTTCCCAGTCAATTCTAGGGCAAAACTTATCAAGCAAGATATTAGTCCAACTAGACCAATTTGTATTACTACGTAGACTTGCTGGGTCTGCACAAATTATTACCTTACAATTTTCTCTGCAACTTTGCAGAATCAGATTATATGAGGTCCAGGTAAGATTGCCATGACCGATATCTATATACCACAGCTGTTCATCATCTTTGAAGTCTGCCCAGACTTCTCTGCAATCTCGGAGCTTAGCTGTAGCGTCTATGAAGCTGAAGAATGCTTCTTTCTCCCAACGTTCCAATATATTCAGTTTCAAGGGAGAAGACTGAATGTTTTTTATCATTGTCAGCTGCAGAAATCTCTTTGCTTCATCTGTAGAAGCATACTCAAGTGTTTGAATTCTGACATCTTTGGGTAAAGAGCCATACCATGGAAGGATGAAGAGTCCTTTCTGCAATAGTTCCTCATGAGTGGCTGGATATTTTCCTTTGTCTTTCTTTTCTGGTTCAGGCTCCGGGGGCTTTGAACTTGATTCTCCTGGTGTAAACATATTTAATGTAGGCGGATCTTTAGCTGATTCTCTGGTCAGCATATCAGCTAAACAGTTTAGATACCCTGGTTTATAAACAATCTCATAATCAAAATTAGACAACCAAATAAACCATTTGAGTATACGACTGTTATTTTCAGCCATTACATTTTCATTTTTAAGCATACCAGGCATTATCTTTAAATTTGTCCTAATAATGAATTTTACAGGTTTTAGGAACAGAATGAAGTGAGTTACTGTCTTTTTGACAGCAAGTATTTCCTTGTGGCTTGATAGATAATTTAATTCTGCATTCTTGAATGAACCCCATAAATATCCACAGATAAACTCTCTATTGTCCAGTGCTTCAATCAACACTCCTCCCCATGTATGAGAAGAGGCGTCTGTTTCGATGATCAGGCTTCCTTTTCCTGTTGGCAGAGATAAAGATGGTAGCTGTAAGACTTTTTCTTTTATCCTCTGCACTGCTTCTTTCATTTCTATGGACCATTGAGGCGGATGTTTCTTTAACCTCTGTTGGAGAACAACAATGTCTACAGCTTGACCTTTGTAAAACGGCCTGATATAATTTAGAGATCCTAGAAATCTCTGTAACTGGGTTTTCTCCTGTATTTGATTTGGAAACTTAGAAAAACATTGAAGAACATGTTTCTGTAAAATTACAGTTCCTTTCTGGATCTTGAGACCAAGGAACTCAATCTCTGTTTTTCCAACTTCCATCTTTGATTCTGATAGAACCAACCCATGTTTGAAAACCAATTCATAGAACTTTTACAGATGCTTCAGATGCTCCTGCAAACTGTGGGAACAAATCAAAATGTCGTCTATGAATACCAATGCCCACTGGGACTCTCGGAAGATATATTCCATTCTCTTTTGGAACTCGGAGGGAGCATTGTTAATCCCAAATGGTAGTACCTTCCACTGGTACTGGCCACGAGGAACTGTGAAGGCGGTTTTGAATCTATCTTCAGCACAGATACCGATTTGATAAAACCCTGACTTAAGATCAAACTTGCTAAAGATAGTGCAACCTGCAATCCTCTCCAGCAGGCTGGATTTGTCTGGAAGCGGGTACCTAACTTTATGTAGGACTGCATTGAGCAACTTATAGTTTACCACAAGTCTAGGCTTACCTCTCTTCTGCTCAGAGTGCTTATTGACAACAAAAGCACAGCATGCCCATGGACTCTTAGAAGGTTCAACGAGACCTTACTTCATAAGATCTGAAACTTCTTTTGAACAGAAATATCTTTCTGATGGAGTCATGATCCTTGCTGAAGCCTTCATTGGCCTAATCTTCTGAAGAGGATCATAGGGAAGAGACACAAAGTATTTTTCTCTTGTCCAAAAGGCATTCGGACTTCCTGAGAAACAATCTTTTACTAGCTTCTCAAAGATATCTTTTAACATTTTCTCATCATGAACATCTGAGTAAGCTATGGATCTTTCCATTTTGGATAATCTAGGAGTATACTGATCTTGGTCAATATTATCCTCTATTTATTTACACCGTTTGTTGGCATGGAAATATAACGGAAGAGTGACCTTCTTTTTATTTACATGACAAGTGAAAGTCATCTTCTGGTGGTCAAAATAATAAGGAGTGACTCTGTGCAGGAAGTCAGATCCAAGCAGGAAATCATCACTAAGCTCATCAAGAAAATAGAATGTTAACTTACTCTGAGCTTTGCCTAGCAGAACTGGGACTATTTCAGCCTTGGCATGGATAGGGACAGAGGTACCTTGAATTGCAATGCCTCGTCCAGATGCTTTTTCCCAGTAGTAATGCGGAAGGGCTGATCCTTTGGCTAAATTTACCTGACAGCCTGAGTCAAGCATACAGCTTAACTTATAGGGATTGAATTCACCCAAATCAAATTGTACATCTATATAAATCTTAGGTCCTGAAAGTAAAAAGAGTGTAGGATCAGGATGAGGTACTTCAGGAGCTTCAGAAGCTTCAGGTTCTTCTTCTTCTATAGCCAACTCATAGAACTTTCTAACTTCTTCATCTAAAGATTGTTCTTGTTCAGCCTCAAGGATCTTAATGTGATCTTTGAGCTCACTGATCTCTATGCATAACTTCTTGACAACATTCTACTTTTCTTTGATCAGTGCACGGAGTTGCCCTTCAATATCCCTTCTATACTTTTGCCTGCCATCATGTTTCTTGGGATATTGTTTATATAAGTCTGTTGGCTTGTATGCGACTATTCTTTCTTCAGAAGATGGTGAACCAACTAGCTTCTGTTTGCCTTTGTCTTGTTTCAACTTGCTGAGCAAGATCTATTTCTTGTCCCTTAGCTGCTCTCTTATCTGATACTGGAAAGGTTCAGTTTCAGAGAGGGCTAAATCAATGGCAGCAATTTTTTTTTCTATGGACTACTGCTGTTTGAAGGAAAGCATATATAACGAAAAATCAAAATTAAGAGGCTCAAACCCCCCCAAATTTGGGACATCAGCTGAATCGAAAGAGGAAGAGGAAGAGGAAGATTCAGAAGAGGGAGCAAATTTGTATATAGCTGGAGGAGGAGAATGGGAACCAGAATCTGAAGAGTCAAACGAATCAGAAGGGAGATATAAAATATCACTGGTGGGTGAATCATTCAGAGGAGCAGGATCACACCATTCAGGCTGGATAGAATCACAGAACGCTACAAGCCGAGGCTTAGACTTTTTCTTGGGGCACTTGTTCACTTAATGACCTTTAGAACCACAAAGGAAACAGGATTCTTTATCAGCAGGTTTTCTGCGTTTTCGGATAAATCTTTTCTTTGCCGGTGGCTTGGAAGGAAACTTATATCTTCTATGAAACCTGTCCTTTTTGTTATATTGCAGTGGCTTGTCTAGATAATGATATCGCGGCTCACTGCTATAGAAACCTTTCTTATGTTTCTTCTTCTGATATTTGCAGGAACCATGCAGATGACCACAATTATGTTCTCTGCAACCCCAATCTAGTAGCTTTGCTACATTTTTACAAAATGATGGGGTGAACATATCTTGATGCCGCTTAAAATCTTTTTCTACTCTTTTCGACCAGCAGTGTTCTTGCCATGTTTCTAAGATATGGTGATGGAGTTGGGAAAGAGATAGCTGCTGATAATTGATATTTTTATCCTTCATATATTTCTCAATAGCATTCGGGACATGACCTGGAAAACTACGCAGGTAGTGTTTCAGGTATGCTGGATCATTTGCTTTTCCACCATGGATCAATAGATTTTGCATGTAGCAAAAGTATTCTTCTGCTTGTGACAGATTGCATAATCTGGCGGACATATATATAGAAGCTAGATGATCTGAGTCATCTTCATCATCACCTCCATGAAACTGCCTACCAAGCGCTCTCAACAGCTGTTGGTCAGCATCATCAGCATTCATGATATCATCTCGAGATCTCTGGGAGATCCATCTCCACCATTCATTGGCTAGCCCTGATAATCCTGCAATGATCAATGTTTCCAGGTGTTGTCCGGTAATGGTAGGGTCTTGTGCTTTCTTAGCCAAAGTCCAATGGAAAAGAAGGTTTAAGGCATCATGAATAACTTCTCTAGGCTGACAGTCAATATTGAGCACAGGTTGCTCAGGCATCTGAGAAATGATGTTGCTATAAGAATTGGAGCTGAATGCAGCTGGAATTCTGGGAGGCTATGTTTTGGGAGACATATATGTGTCGTGTTCTTGTTTAGGAGTCTTTACTCCAGATGACTCTGCTCTAGATTGCAAATCAGACATCATGTTTAAATACGTAGGAGCAAGAGCAGGCTTGAACTTTTTAAAAACATCTAAATACTTTTGGACAGTCCTAAACTGTCTTTGAGAGTGACCGTAATCAATTCCGGTATGGTATCTTCTTTTTCTTCTCCATCTTTATTTTCTTTCATGTCAAACTTCCCAAAGGACAAACTTCTTTCTAAGGATTTGCCGGAATATTTTTTGTGGTATCCTTGGGAAGCCAAAGCTGGAACAGCTGGGCTTGGTTTGGGGGCCTTTTTGGTTAGGCTGGCAGTGATAGAAAGCATTTCATCAATTTTCTGCAGCCTAATTTTTGTCTTCTCTGCAGCTTTAGCAATAGCTTGCTTAATTTCTTCTGTGTCAGCTAGTAAATGATTTACTAACTCAAGCTTTGCTTCTACCATAGATATCCTTTCTTTGTCTTCAAGAACAGTGGCTTTAATCTGGAGGATATCTTGAGCTACATTGTCAAGGTTCTGAGCAGTCAGTGAGAGCTGATTATTTCCCCAATTCATGAGTTTTGTCTCATCAGAGACTGTATCTTCTGGTCCAGATGATTTATAGGGCAGGTATTCTCTTTTCTTTGAACCATCAGGAGTATACTGTCTAAAGGGGGTATCTGGAAGATTCCTTCCTGGAAAGAAGGATTTCCGACCTTGAACTTCTGCTTCATAGCCATCTTTTTCTCTTGGTAGAGAAAACATACCTATATGAGGAGCATTTCTATGGTGATGAATGCGCTGCAAAGTTTTCCTACAGGCTGGACAATTTGAATGTTGTCCTCTGTGTTCTGTGTCATGAAGGCCTGTAAATGATTCTAAAGGCTTATTATGTTCTGCAGATGGAGTAGGGGATAGTCTTCTTTCAAAGGAAGTGGAAACTGAAGAAGACTTACTGAGAGGAAGAGAAAAATGAGGAAAAGGAGTTACATTCAGTATTTTGAAGGAACTGGACTGTCTGTCATATTTGATAGGCTGATTTGCTAAATAGGTTTTAATGGGTTTAGCATTTCTAAGCTCGTCGTACTTGATTTCGCATTGTTGGGGATATCTTATGCATGTCCAGTCGAACAGAACAGGTTGAGATTTTTGTGACCTATCACGTTCCACCATGCTGAGCAGATGTGAACTTTGATTAACATGAGTGCGTAGAGGTGGGAGAGTGTCGTTTCCAAGACAGACACACACAACAGCCTTTAATTGGATGATGCGAGAACCATGCATCATAGCAAATCCGGGGAAGAATATATGCTTTAAGGAGGTCATAGATGTGAGGATCATCTAGACTGACACTATACTTTGGGAAGATAGTGTCGAATGCGGGACCATCATGTAGAGGGGTGGAGAATCCCCCAATGATAGCATTAGCAAAATGTTTATGAAGAGTGTCGACCGCGGCACACAAGGAAGAAACATTTAAAAACTTTCTAACTAAAGGACTTAGTCCTAGACGGATAGCACCCAAATGGGAATATTTAAAACCAGCTTTCTTGGCCCAGTCAATTTGAGCTCTGTCAAGTAAATTGATGTGTACTGGGTCATCTGAATCAATGAAAGCTATATCTACTGAAGAAACTTTAAGATGTGTTGCGGCAAGGTATTCCCAAAATTTTAGTTTATAGACATCTTGAGGAAGGAATTTTGGAAGTTGCCAGTCAGAAGAGGGATTACATTCATCAATGTGAATTATGGAGGAATCGGATGTACTACACTCTGTAGTGAAGGATGAGCGTCGCTCTGCAAGAGAAACTGTTCCATCTTCAGCTTGCTGACAGTCTAGGTGGGTGTGAGTAGTACTGTCCATCGAAGGGTCCATTTTAATAGGAACTTAGTCTCACTACTGATCGGATCTCAATCAGTATTTACAACACCTATCTGCGGCTTAACTACCCTCTATCAACTACCACTCTTTCAGTTCCTAGGATCCCAACGATCACTCAACAAGTATAAACTTGCCTACTAAACAATACAATTTGCCATACTCTGCCAACAATAGAAAGGAAACAGCTTCTAGTGCAGAAACTTACTGATATTTGTTATACAGATTGCAATATAGATTCCAGCTGAGCTCTCTATCCCGCAACATGCATTCAAAATTTGCTCGGCAACTATTATCTGACTTATATCCTTGCTCACGGTCTTGGTCTGGCTCTGATACCACTTGCATCCAGGATATCTCTCTCCCTTTCTTAATTTGTACTTACAGCAATGACATCTCTCAATTCTCTCAGAATTAACTTACTTATCACGGTAATCAGTAAAATGCACATAGGCAATATTTTTGTTATTACAGTTAAGATATACATGAGAACATATTACAGACACGCAGATTGCCTTCGGACAGTGAAGGTTGTCACTGCTTACAGATTACCTATCAAAGCTTTTGTTGCAATCTTCTAGCTCATGGCCAAGTAGCAGAGCATACGCTTTGAGTTACAGACGCAAACCTATTGAACGTCAGAGCTTTTCTGTTGCAATGTTATAGCATAAATGCCAACTTGCAAAGCATACTTTGTCTAATTACTGACTCATTACAGACTCAACTAAAACTTGAGTTTCTAATGCGTTCTTATAGCTCGAGGCCAAGACGCAGAGCATAATCCTCATATACAGACTCAATACTAAGGTGCAGAGTAGACTACTTTCTCGATACACGACTCACTAGACTCTTACTCCTCAAACTCTCCGCGAATTCTCCGTCCTAATATTGAGCCCGAGGGGCCTTATTTATACAAATCATAGTAGGTCAACCGGTGGAGAGAAACTGGCACTAACTGTTCTAAAAGAGATCCGGTTACTAAAACTGGTACTAACAGGTTAAAGAGGAATCAACCGGGGTGACAAGAGGGACAACCCTTGTCGTTATCTCGTCCCTTAACTAGCCAGTGGCATTACAGGGACCTGGAATCATTTATTTAACGGACTGACTTCGACAAACTTTAAACAAAGTGGAGCTATACTGGCCCACAATAGTACCTAGGAATCTACTTTACAATGTGGAGCAATCATCCGGCCCACGGCGAAAACAGTGTGGGGTAAAACTATCCCACTTAGTCTTCAAAAGGCCCACCATGATTTCAATCGTAAGGATCGCGACCTTGTAAATATTCCCAGATGTCATCCTCTTCGGATGACCCATATCCTTGAGCATCTTCAGGCGGCGGTGATGCTTCTGGCATCATAGGAGGATACAAAAAAGGACTGAAACAACATTCTACATCCAAGCCTTGGAATAGGAAGTTTGGCTCACATATAAATTCTCCTCTAAATTTAGATTCAACTTTGAAATCTAGAGGAATGTCTCTAATGGTGACTCTGGATTCAATCTCAGAACCTTCAAGGGTTCTTCTGATAACCTTTTGTTTTACATAGAGGCGATGTTCCAGAGGCTTATAACTTCCACCCTCAAAATGTAACATAAATTTAAACCATTGCTCATTTTGGTCAGCAACCTCCATATCAGCTTTCAAGTGCAATATGAAATTTGCACGCCTGTTTTCCCAGTCAATTCTGGGGCAAAACTTATCAAGCAAGATATCAGTCCAACCAGACCAATTTGTATTACTAAGTAGATTTGCTAGGTCTACACAAATTATTACCTTACCATTTTCTCTGCAACTTTGCAGAATCAGATTATATGAGGTCCAGGTAAGATTGCCATGACCGATATCTATATACCACAGCTGTTCATCATCTTCAAAGTCTTCCCAGACTTCTCTGTAATCTCGGAGCTTGGCTGTAGCGTCTGCGAAGCTGAAGAATGCTTCTTTCTCCCAACGTTCCAATATATTCAGTTTCAAGGGAGAAGACTGAATGTTTTTTATCATTGTTAGCTGCAGAAATCTCTTTGCTTCGTCGGTAGAAGCATACCCAAGTGTTTGAATTCTGACATCTCTGGGTAAAGAGCCATCCCATGGAAGGATGAAGAGTCCTTCTTTCTGCAACAGTTCCTCATGAGTGGCTGGAGCTTTTCCTTTGTCTTTCTTTTTTGGTTCAGGCTCCGAGGGCTTTGAACTTGATTCTCCTAGTGTAAACATATTTAATGCAGGCGGATCTTCAGCTGATTCTCTGGTCAACATATCATCTAAACAGTTTAGATACCCCGGTTTATAAACAATCTCATAATCAAAATTAGACAACCAAATAAACCATTTGAGTATACGACTGTTATTTTCAACCATTACATTTTCATTTTTAAGCATACCAAGGATTATCTTTAAATCTGTCCTAATAATGAATTTTACAGGTTTTAGGAACAGAATGAAGTGAGTTACTGTCTTTTTGATAGCGATTATTTCCTTGTGCCTTGATGGATAATTTAATTCTGCATTCTTGAACGAACCCGATCCATATCCACAGATAAACTCTCTATTTTCCAATGCTTCAATCAACACTCCTCCCCATGTATGAGAAGATGCGTCTGTTTCGATGATCAGGCTTCCTTTTCCTGTTGGCAGAGATAAGGATGGTAGCTGTAAGAATTTTTCTTTTATCCTCTGCACTGCTTCTGTCATTTCTGCGGACCATTGAGGCGGATGTTTCTTTAGCCTCTGTTAGAGAACAACAATGTCTGCAGCTTGACCTTTGTAAAACTGCCTGATATAATTCAGAGATCCTAGAAATCTCTGTAACTGGGTTTTCTCCTGTATTTGATTTGGAAACTTAGAAAAACATTGAAGAACATGTTTCTGTAAAATTACAGTTCCTTTTTGGATCTTGAGACCAAGGAACTCAATCTCTATTTTTCCAATTTCCATATTTGATTCTGATAGAACCAACCCATGTTTGAAAACCAATTCATAGAACTTTTGCAGATGCTTCAGATGCTCCTGCAAACTGTGAGAACAAATCAAAATGCCGTCTATGAATACCAATGCCCACTGGAACTCTCGGAAGATATCTTCCATTCTCTTTTGGAACTTGGAGGGAGAATTGTTAATCCCAAACGGTAGTACCTTCCACTGGTACTGGCCATGAGGAACTGTGAAGGCGGTTTTGAATCTATCTTCAGCACAGATACCGATTTGATAAAACCCTGACTTAAGATCAAACTTGCTAAAGATAGTGCAACCTGTAATCCTCTGCAACAGGCTGGCTTTGTCTGGAAGAGGGTACCTAACTTTCTGTAGGACTGCATTGAGCATCTTGTAGTTTACCACAAGTCTAGGCTTACCTCTCTTCTGCTCAGAGTGCTTATTGAAAACAAAAGCACGGCATGCCCATGGACTCTTAGAAGGTTCAATGAGACCTTTCTTCATAAGATCTGCAACTTCTTTTGAATAGAAATCTCTTTCTGGCAGAGTCATGATCCTTGCTGAAGCCTTCATTGGCCTAATCTTCTGAAGAGGATCATAGGGAAGAGACACAAAGTATTTTTCTCTTGTCCAAAAGGCATTCATACTTCCTGAGCAACAATATTTTACTAGCTTCTCAGAGATATCTTTTAACATTTTCTCATCATGAACATCTGAGTAAGCTATGGATCTTTCCATTTTGGATAATCTAGGAGTATACTGATCTTGGTCAATATTATCCTCTATTTCTTTACACCGTTTGTTGGCATGGAAAGATAACGGAAGAGTGACGTTCTTTTTATTTACATGACAAGTGAAATTCATCTTTTGGTGGTCAAAATAATAAGGACTGACTCTGTGTAGGAAGTCAGATCCAAGTACGCAATCATCACTAAGCTCATCAAGACGATAGAATGTTAACTTACTCTGAGCTTTGCCTAGCATAACTGGGACTATTTCAGCTTTGGCATGGATAGGGACAGAGGTACCTTGAATTGCAACGCCTCGTCCAGATGCTTTTTCCCAGTAGTAATGCGGAAGGGCTGATCCTTTGGCTAAATTTACCTGACAGCCTGCGTCAAGCATACAGCTTAACTTATAGGGCTTGAATTCACCCAAATCAAATTGTACATCTATATAAAGCTTAGGTCATGAAAGTAAAAAGAGTGTAGGATCAGGATGAGGTACTTCAGGAGCTTCAGAAGCTTCAAGTTATTCTTCTTCTATAGCTGACTCATAGAAATTTCTAACTTCTTCATCTAAAGATTGTTCTTGTTCAGCCTCAAGGATCTTAATGTGATCTTTGAGCTCACTGATCTCTGTGCATAACTTCTTGACAGCATTCTGCTTTTCTTTGATCAGTGCGCGGAGTTGCCCTTTAATATCCCTTATATACTTTTTCCTATCATCATGTTTCTTGGGATATTGTTTATATAAGTCTGCTGGCTTGTATGCGACTATTCTTTCTTCAGAAGCTGGTGAACCAACTAGCTTATGTTTGCCTTTGTCTTTCTTCAATTGGCTGAGCAAGATCTCTTTCTTGTCCCTTAGCTGCTCTCTTATCTGATACTGGAAAGGCTCAGTTTCAGAGAGGGCTAAATCAATGGCAGCAATTTGTTTTTCTATGGACTGCTATTGTTTGAAGGAAAGCATATATAACGAAAAATCAAAATCAGGAGGCTCAAACCCCCCCAAATTTGGGACATCGGCTAAATCGAAAGAGGAAGAGGAAGAGGAAGATTCAGAAGTGGGAGCAAATTTGTATATAGCTGGAGGAGGAGAATGGGAACCAGAATCTGAAGAGTCAGATGAATCAGAAGGGAGATATAAAATATCACCGGTGGGTGAATCATTCAGAGGAGCAGGATCCCACCATTCCGGCTGGATAGAATCACAGAACGCTGCAAGCCGAGGCTTGGACTTTTTCTTGGGGCACTTGTTCGCCCAATGACCTTTAGAACCACATAGGAAACAAGATTCTTTATTGGAAGGTTTTCTGCATTTTTGGATAAATCTTTTCTTCGCCGGTGGCTTGGAAGGAAACTTATATCTTCTGTGAAACCTCTCCTTCTTTTTATATTGCAGTGGCTTGTCCGGATAATGATATCGCGGCTCACTGCTATAGAAACCTTTCTTATGTTTCTTCTTCTAACATTTGCAGGAACCATGCAGATGACCACGATTATGTTCTCCACAATCCCAATATGGTAGCTTTGCTACATTTTTACAAAATGATGGGGTGAACATATCTTGATGCCACATAAAATCTTTTTCTACTCTTTTCGACAAGCAGTGTTCTTGCCATGTTTCTAAGATATGGTGATGGAGTTGTGCAAGAGATAGCTGTTGATAATTGATATTTTTATCCTTCATATATTTCTCAACAGCATTCGGGACATGACCTGGAAAACTACACAGTTAGTGTTTCAGGTATGCTGGATCATTTGCTTTTCCACCACGGATCAATAGATTTTGCATGTAGCAAAAGTATTCTTCTACTTGTGATAGATTGCATAATCTGGTGGACATATATATAGAAGCCAGATGATCTGAGTCATCTTCATCATCACCTCCATGAAATTGCCTACCAAGCACTCTCAACAACTGTTGGTCAGCATCATCAACATTCATGATATCATCTCGAGATCTCTGGGAGATCCATCTCCACCATTCATTGGCTAGCCCTGATAATCCTGCAACGATCAATGTTTCCAGGTGTTGTCCAGTAATGGTAGGGTCTTGTGCTTTCTTAGCCAAAGTCCAATGGAAAAGAAGGTTTAAGGCATCATGAATAACTTCTCTAGGCTGACAGTCAATATTGAGCACAGGTTGCTCAGGCATCTGAGAAATGATGTTGCTATAAGAATTGGAGCTGAATGCAGCTGGAATTCTGGGAGGCTATGTTTTGGGAGACATATATGTGTTGTGTTCTTGTTTAGGAGTCTTTACTCCAGATGACTCTGCTCTAGATTGAAAATCAGACATCATATTTAAATACGTAGGAGCAAGAGCAGGCTTGAACTTTTTAAAAACATCTAAATACTTTTGGATAGTCCTAAACTATCTTTGAGAGTGACCGTAATCAAATTCCAGTCTGGTATCTTCTTTTTCTTCTCCATCTTTATTTTCTTTCATGTCAAACATCCCAAAGGACAAACTTCTTTCTAAGGATTTGCCAGAATCTTTTTTGTGGTATCCTTGGGAAGCCAAAGCTGGAACAGCTGGGCTTGGTTTGGGAGCCTTTTTGGTTAAGCTGGCAGTGATAGAAAGCATTTCATCAATTTTCTGCAGCCTAATTTTTGTCTTCTTTGCAGCTTAAGCAATAGCTTGCTAATTTCTTCTCTGTCAGCTAGTAAATGATTTACTAACTCAAGCTTTGCTTCTACCATAGATATCCTTTCTTTGTCTTCAAGAACAGTGGCTTTAATCTGGAGGATATCTTGAGCTACATTGTCAAGGTTCTGAGCAGTCAGTGAGAGCTGATTATTTCCCCAATTCATGAGTTTTGTCTCATTAGAGACTGTATCTTCTGGTCCAGATGATTTACAGGGCAGGTATTCTCTTTTCGAATACCTGCCAGACCAAGACCGTGAGCAAGGATATCAGTCAGATAATAGTTGCCGAGCAAATTTTGAATGCATGTTGCGGCATAGAGAGCTCAGCTGGAATCTATATTGCAATCTGTATAACAAATATTAGTAAGTTTCTGCACTAGAAGCTGTTTTCTTTCTATTGTTGGTAGAGTATGGCAAATTGTATTGTTCAGTAGGAAAGTTTATACTTGTTGAGTGATCGTTGGGATCCTAGGAACTGAAAGAGTGGTCGTTGATAGAGGGTAGTTAAGCTGCAAATAGGCGTTGTAAATCCCAATTGAGATCTGACTAGTAGTGAGACTAAGTTCCTATTAAAATGGACCCTTCGATGGACAGTACTACTCACACCCGCCTAGACTGTCAGCAAGTTGAAGATGGAACAGTTGCTCTTCCAGAGTGACGCTCATCCTTCACTATAGAATGTAGTACATCCGATTCCTCCATAATTCACATTGATGAATGTAATCCCTCTTCTAACTGGCAATTTCCAAAAATCCTTCCTCAAGATGTCTATAAACTAAAATTTTGGGAATACCTTGCCGCAACACATCTTAAAGTTTCTTCAGTAGATATAGCTTTCACTGATTCAAATGACCCAGTACACATCAATTTACTTGACAGAGCTCAAATTGACTGGGCCAAGAAAACTGGTTTTAAATATGCCCATTTGGGTGCTATCCGTCTAGGACTAAGTCCTTTAGTTAGACCGTTTTTAAATGTTTCTTCCTTGTGTGTCACGGTCGACACTCGTCATAAACATTTTGCTAATGCTATCATTGGGGGATTCTCCGCCCCTCTACATGATGGTCCCGCATTCGGCACTATCTTCCCAAAGTATAGTGTCAGTATAGATGATCCTCACATCTATGACCTCCTTAAAGCATATATTCTTCCCCAGGGATTTGCTATGATGCATGGTTCTCGCATCATCCAATTAAAGGCTGCTGTGTGTGTCCATTTTGGAAACGACACTCTCCCACCTCTACGCACTCATGTTAATCAGATTTCACATCTGCTCAGCGTGGTGGAACGTGATAGGTCACAAAAATCTCAACCTGTTCTGTTCGACTGGACAGGCATAAAATATCCCCAGCAATGGGAAATCAAGTACGATGAGCTTAGAAATGCTAAAGCCATTAAAAACTCTTTAGCAAATCAGCCTATCAGATATGACAGATAGTCCAGTTCCTTCAAAATACCGAATGTAACTCCTTTTCCTCATTTTTCTCTTCCTCTCAGTAAGTCTTCTTCAGTTTCCACTTCCTTTGAAAGAAGACTATCCCCCACTCCATCTGCAGAACATAATAAGCCTTCAGAATCATTTACAGGCCTTCATGACACAGAACACAGAGGACAACATTCAGATTGTCCAGCATGTAGGAAAAATTTGCAGCGCATTCATCACCATAGAAATGCTCCTCATCTAGGTATGTTTTCTCTACCAAGAGAAAAATATGGCTATGAAGCAGAAGCTCAAGGTCGGAAATCCTTCTTTCCAGGAAGGAATCTTCCAGATACCCCCTTTAGACAGTATACTCCTGATGGTTCAAAGAAAAGAGAATACCTGCCCTGTAAATCGTCTGGACCAGAAGATACAGTCTCTGATGAGACAAAACTCATGAATTAGGGAAATAAGTAGCTCTCACTGACTGCTCAGAACCTTGACAATGTAGCTCAAGATATCCTCCAGATTAACACCACTGTTCTTGAAGACAAAGAAAGGATATCTATGGTAGAAGCAAAGCTTGAGTTAGCAAATCATTTACTAGCTGACAAAGAAGAAATTAAGCAAGCTATTGCTAAAGCTGTAGAGAAGACAAAAATTAGGCTGTGGAAAATTGATGAAATGCTTTCTATCACTGCCAGCCTAACCAAAAAGGCTCCCAAACCAAGCCCAGCAGTTCTAGCTTTGGCTTCCCAAGGATACCACAAAAATGATTCTGGCAAATCCTTAGAAAGAAGTTTGTCCTTTGGGATGTTTGACATGACAGAAAATAAAGATGGAGAAGAAAAAGAAGATACCAGACCAGAATTTGATTATGGTCACTCTCAAAGACAGTTTAGGACTGTCCAAAAGTATTTAGATGTTTTTAAAAATTTCAAGCCTGCTCTTGCTCCTACGTATTTAAATATGATGTCTGATTTTCAATCTAGAGCTGAGTCATCTGGAGTAAAGACTCCTAAACAAGAACACGACACATATATGTCTCCCAAAACACAGCCTCCCATAATTCCAGCTGCATTTACCTCCAATTCTTATAGCAACATCATTTCTCAGATGCCTGAGCAACCTGTGCTCAATATTGACTGTCATCCTAGAGAATTTATTCATGATGCCTTAAACCTTCTTTTCCATTGGAATTTGGCTAAGAAAGCACAAGACCCTACCATTACCGGACAACACCTGGAAACATTGATCGTTGTAGGATTATCAGGGCTAGCCAATGAATGGTGGAGATGGATCTCCCAGAGATCTTGAGATGATATCATGAATGCTGATGATGCTGACCAACAGCTATTGAGAGCGATTGGTAGGTAGTTACATGGAGGTGATGATGAATATGACTCAGATCATCTAGCTTCTATATATATGTCCCCCGGATTATGCAATCTGTCACAAGCAGAAGAATACGTTTGCTACATGCAAAATCTATTGATCCGTGGTGGAAAAGAAAATGATCCAGCATACCTGAAACACTACCTGCGTAGTTTTCCAGGTCATGTCCCGGATGCTGTTGAGAAATATATGAAGGATAAAAATATCAATTATCACCAGCTATCTCTTGCCCAACTCCATCACCATATCTTAGAAACATGGCAAGAACACTGCTTGTCGAAAAGAGTAGAAAAATATTTTAAGCGGCATCAAGATATGTTCACCCCATCATTTTGTAAAAATGTAGCAAAGCTACCAGATTGGGGTTGTGGAGAACATATCGTGGTCATCTGCATGGTTCCTGCAAATTTCAGAAGAAGAAACATAAGAAAGGTTTCTATAGCAGTGAGCCGCGATATCATTATCGGGACAAGCCACTGCAATATAAAAAGAAGGAGAGGTTTCACAGAAGATATAAGTTTCCTTCCAAGCCACCGACGAAGAAAAGATTTATCCAAAAATGCAGAAAACCTGCTGATAAAGAATCATGTTTCCTTTGTGGTTCTAAAGGTCATTGGGCAAACAAGTTCCCCAAGAAAAAGTCCAAGCCTCGGCTTGCAGCGTTCTGTGATTCTATCCAGCCTGAATGGTGGGATCCTGCTCCTCTGAATGATTCACCCACCGGTGATATTTTATATTTCCCTTCTGATTTGTCTGACTCTTCAGATTCTGGTTCCCATTCTCCTCCTCCAGCTATATACAAATTTGCTCCCTCTTCTGAATCTTCCTCTTCCTTTTCCTCTTCCGATTCAGCCAATGTCCCAAATTTGGGGGGGTTTGAGCCTCCTGATTTTGATTTTTCGTTATATATGCTTTCCTTCAAACAACAGTAGTCCATAGAAAAACAAATTGCTTCCATTGATTTATCCCTCTCCGAAACTGAACCTTTCTAGTATCAGATAAGAGAGTAGCTAAGGGACAAGAAAGAGATCTTGCTTAGCCAGTTGAAGCAAGACAAAGGAAAACAGAAGCTAGTTGGTTCACCAACTTCTGAAGAAAGAATAGTCGCATACAAGCCAGCAGACTTATATAAACAATATCCCAAGAAACATGATGACAGGCAAAAGTATAGAAGGGATATTAAAGGGAAACTCCACGCACTGATCAAAGAAAAGCAGAATGGTGTCAAGAAGTTATGCATAGAGATCAGTGAGCTCAAAGATCACATTAAGATCCTTGAGGTTGAACAAGAACAATCTTCAGATGAAGAAGTTAGAAAGTTCTGTGAGTCAGCTATAGAATAAGAATAACCTGAAGCTTCTGAAGCTTCTGAAGTACCTCATCTTGATCCTACACTCTTTTTACTTTCAGGACCTAAGCTTTATATAGATGTACAATTTGATTTGGGTGAATTCAAGCCCTATAAGTTAAGCTGTATGCTTGACTCAAGATGTCAGGTAAATTTAGCCAAAAGATCAGCCCTTCCGCATTACTACTGGGAAAAAGCATCTGGACGAGGCATTGCAATTCAAGGTACCTCTGTCCCTATCCATGCTAAAGCTGAAATAGTCCCAGTTCTGCTAGGCAAAGCTCAGAGTAAGTTAACATTCTATCGTCTTGATGAGCTTAGTGATGATTTTCTTGCTTGGATATGACTTCCTACACAGAGTCAGTCCTTATTATTTTGACCACTAGAAGATGACTTTCACTTGTCATGTAAATAAAAAGAAGGTCACTCTTCCATTATCTTTCCATGCCAACAAACGGTGTAAATAAATACAGGATAATATTCACCAAGATTAGCATACTCCTGGATTATCCAAAATGGAAAGATCCATAGCTTACTCAGATGTTCATGGTGAGAAAATGTTAAAAGATATCTCTGAGAAGCTAGTAAAAGATTGTTGCTCAGGAAGTCCGAATGCCTTTTGGACAAGAGAAAAATACTTTGTGTCTCTTCCCTATGATCCTCTTCAGAAGATTAGGCCAATGAAGGCTTCAGCAAGGATCATGACTCCGTCAGAAAGAGATTTCTGTTCAAAAGAAGTTGTAGATCTTATGAAGAAAGGTCTCATTGAACCTTCTAAGAGTCCATGGGCATGCCGTGCTTTCGTTGTCAATAAGCACTCTGAGCAGAAGAGAGGTAATCCTAGACTTGTGGTAAACTACAAGCCACTCAATGCAGTCCTACAGAAAGTTAGGTACCCTCTTCCAGACAAAGCCAGCCTGCTGCAGAGGATTGCAGGTTGCACTATCTTTAGTAAGTTTGATCTTAAGTTAGGGTTTTATCAAATCGGTATCTGTGTTGAAGATAGATTCAAAACCGCCTTCACAGTTCCTCATGGCCAGTACCAGTGGAAGGTACTACCGTTTGGGATTAACAATGCTCCCTCCGAGTTCCAAAAGAGAATGGAAGATATCTTCCGAGAGTTCCAGTGGGCATTGGTATTCATAGATGACATTTTGATTTGTTCTCACAGTTTGCAGGAGCATCTGAAGCATCTGCAAAAGTTCTATGAATTGGTTTTCAAACATGGGTTGGTTCTATCAGAATCAAAGATGGAAATTGGAAAAACAGAGATTGAGTTCCTTGGTCTCAAGATCCAGAAAGGAACTGTAATTTTACAGAAACATGTTCTTCAATGTTTTTCTAAGTTTCCAAATCAAATACAGGAGAAAACCCAGTTACAGAGATTTCTAGGATCTCTGAATTATATCAGGCCATTTTACAAAGGTCAAGCTGCAGACATTGTTGTTCTCCAACAAAGGTTAAAGAAACATCCGCCTCAATGGTCCGCAGAAATGACAGAAGCAGTGTAGAGGATAAAAGAAAAAGTCTTACAGCTACCATCCTTATCTCTGCCAACAGGAAAAGGAAGCCCGATCATCGAAACAGACGCCTCTTCTCATACATGGGGAGGAGTGTTGATTGAAGCACTGGACAATAGAGAGTTTATCTGTGGATATGGATCGGGTTTGTTCAAGAATGCAGAATTAAATTATCCATCAAGCCACAAGGAAATACTCGCTATCAAAAAGATAGTAACTCACTTCATTTTGTTCCTAAAACCTGTAAAATTCATTATTAGGACAGATTTAAAGATAATGCCTGGTATGCTTAAAAATGAAAATGTAATGGCTGAAAATAACAGTCGTATACTCAAATGGTTTATTTGGTTGTCTAATTTTGATTATGAGATTGTTTATAAACCAGGGTATCTAAACTGTTTAGCTGATATGCTGACTAGAGAATCAGCTGAAGATCCGCCTGCATTAAATATGTTTACACCAGGAGAATCAAGCTCAAAGCCCCTGGAGCCTGAACCAGAAAAGAAAGACAAAGGAAAAGCTCCAGCCACTCATGAGGAACTGTTGCAGAAAGACTCTTCATCCTTCCATGGGATGGCTCTTTACCCAGAGATGTCAGAATTCAAACACTTGAGTATGCTTCTACAGATGAAACAAAGAGAATTCTGCGGCTGACAATGATAAAAAACATTCAGGCTTCTCCCTTGAAACTAAATATATTGGAACATTGGGAGAAAGAAGCATTCTTCAACTTTGCAGATGCTACAGATAAGCTTCGATATTGCAGAGAAGTCTGGGCAGACTTCGAAGATGATGAGCAGCTGTGGTATATAGATATCGGTCATGACAATCTTACCTAGACCTCATATAATCTGATTCTGCAAAGTTGTAGAGAAAATGGTAAGGTAATAATTTGTGCAGACCCAGCAAATCTACGTAGTAATACAAATTGGTCTGGTTGGATTGATATCTTGCTTGATAAGTTTTTCCCCAGAATTGACTGGGAAAACAGGCGTGCAAATTTCATATTGCACCTGAAAGCTGATATGGAGGTTGCTGACCAAAATGAGCAATGGTTTAAATTTATGTTACATTTTGAAGGTGGAAGTTATAAGCCTATGGAACATCACCTCTATGTAAAACAAAAGGTTATCAGAAGAACCCTTGAAGGTTCTGAGATTGAATCCAGAGTCACCATTAGAGACATTGCAACAGAAAAGCTCTGACGTTCAATAGGTTTGCGTCTGTAACTCAAAGCGTATGCTCTACAACTTGGCCTTGAGCTAGAAGATTGCAAGAAAAGTTTTGATAGGTAATATGTAAGCAGTGACGACCTTCGCTGTCCGAAGGCAATCTGCGTGTCTGTAATATGTTCTGATGTATATCTTAACTGTAATAACAAAACTCATTAGAGGAAATTTGGGGTCTAAAATGGGCCTTATAAGAAAACGTGCCAAAATAAGTTTTTGTGAGTTGGAATTCAAGAACCGATAGAATTTCAATAAAATAAGTCAACCATAATGGTTGAATTGACATATTTGTCATTAAAAAAAACTACTTTTTTTGTTCATATTTTCGACATATCTCATTGTGTTTTTACTCAAATTTTGATTGGGAGAGCTCATTGGATGCGGAATTTGATTCCACATCCAACGAGTACCCACACTGCATGATTTTGACGGACCCCGCCACCCCAAAAACAAGAAATACCTGAAAAACGTGATGATGATGTCATCATCACGTTTTTTCAGGTATTTCTTGTTTTTGGGGTAGCGGGGTCCGTCAAAAGTATGCAGTGTGGGTACGCGTTGGATGTGGAATCAAATTCCGCATCCAACGATCTCTCTCGATCGAAATTTGAGTAAAAACACAGGGAGATATGTCGAAAATGCCAACACAAAAAGTATTTTTTTTCTTTCTTCCTCCAAAATTAATTAATATTATTTTATTATTTTAACTATTATTTTATTATTTTAACTATTATTTTATTATTTTCCTTAGGAGGCCCAGTTTAGACCCCAAAATTCCTCTAATGATTGTCTGTGTGCATTTTATTGATTGCCGTGATAAGTAAGTTAATTCTGAGAGAATTGAGAGATGTCATTGCTGTAAGTACAAATTAAGAAAGGGAGAGAGAGATCCTGGATGCAAGTGGTATCAGAGCCAGACCAAGACCATGAGCAAGGATATCAGTCAGATAATAGTTGCCGAGAAAATTTCAAATGCATGTTGCGGGATAGAGAGCTCAGCTGGAATCTATATTGCAATCTGTATAACAAATATCCGTAAGTTTCTGCACTAGAAGCTATTTCCTTTCTATTGTTGGCAGAGTATGGCAAATTGTATTGTTCAGTAGGCAAGTTTATAATTGTTGAGTGATCATTGGGATCCTAGGAACTGAAAGAGTGGTCGTTGATAGAGGTTAGTTAAGCCGCAGATAGGCGTTGTAAATCCCAATTGAGATCTGATTAGTAGTGAGACTAAGTTCCTATTAAAATGGACCCTTCGATGGACAGTACTACTCACACCCGCCTAGACTATCAGCAAGCTGAATATGGAACAGTTGCTCTTGCAGAGCGATGCTCATCCTTTACTGCAGAATGTAGTACATCCGATTCCTCCATAATTCACATTGATGAATGTAATCCCTCTTCTGACTGGCAACTTCCAAAAATCCTTCCTCAAGATGTCTATAAACTAAAATTTTGGGAATACCTTGCCGCAACACATCTTAAAGTTTCTTTAGTAGATATAGCTTTCACTGATTTAGATGACCCAGTACACATCAATTTACTTGACAGAGCTCAAATTGACTGGGCCAAGAAAGCTGGTTTTAAATATGCCCATTTGGGTGCTATCCGTCTAGGATTAAGTCCTTTAGTTAGACCATTTTTAAATGTTTCTTCCTTGTGTGTCACGGTCGACACTCGTCATAAACATTTTGCTAATGCTATCATTGGGGGATTCTCCACCCCTCTACATGATGGTCCCGCATTCGGCACTATCTTCGCAAAGTATAGTGTCAGTCTAGATGATCCTCACATCTATGACCTCCTTAAAGCATATATTCTTCCCCAGGGATTTGCTATGATGCATGGTTCTCGCATCATCCAATTAAAGGTTGTTGTGTGTGTCCGTTTTGGAAACGACACTCTCCCACCTCTACGCACTCATGTTAATCAGAGTTCACATCTGCTCAGCGTGGTGGAACGTGATAGGTCACAAAAAGCTCAACCTGTTCTGTTCGACTGGACAGGCATAAAATATCCCCAGAAATGGGAAATCAAGTACGACGAGCTTAGAAATGCTAAAGCCATTAAAACCTCTTTAGCAAATCAGCCTATCAGATATGACAGATAGTCCAGTTCCTTAAAAATCCCGAATGTAACTCCTTTTCCTCATTTTTCTCTTCCTCTCAGTCAGTCTTCTTCAGTTCCACTTCCTTTGAAAGAAGACTATCACCCACTCCATCTGCAGAACATAATAAGCCTTCAGAATCATTTACAGGCCTTCATGACATAGAACACAGAGGACAACATTCAAATTGTCCAGCCTGTAGGAAAACTTTGCAGCGCATTCATCACCATAGAAATGCTCCTCATCTAGGTATGTTTTCTCTACCAAGAGAAAAAGATGGCTATGAAGCAAAAGTTCAAGGTCGGAAATCCTTCTTTCCAGGAAGGAATCTTCAAGATACCCCCTTTAGATAGTATACTCCTGATAGTTCAAAGAAAAGAGAATACTTGCCCTGTAAATCATCTGGACTAGAAGATACAGTCTCTGATGAGACAAAACTCATGAATTGGGGAAATAAGCAGCTCTCACTGATTGCTCAGAATCTTTACAATGTAGCTCAAGATATCCTCCAGATTAAAGCCACTGTTCTTGAAGACAAAGAAAGGATATCTATGGTAGAAGCAAAGCTTGAGTTAGCAAATCATTTACTAGCTGACACAGAAGAAATTAAGCAAGCTATTGCTAAAGCTGTAGAGAAGACAAAAATTAGGCTGCAGAAAATTGATGAAATGCTTTCTATCACTGCCAGCCTAACCAAAAAGGCTCCCAAACCAAACCCAGCTGTTCTAGCTTTGGCTTCCCAAGGATACCACAAAAAAGATTCTGGCAAATCCTTAGAAAGAAGTTGGTCCTTTGGGATGTTTGACATGAAAGAAAATAAATATGGAGAAGAAAAAGAAGATACCAGACTTGAATTTGATTACGGTCACTCTCAAAGACAGTTTAGGACTGTCCAAAAGTATTTAGATGTTTTTAAAAAGTTCAAGCCTGCTCTTGCTCCTACGTATTTAAATATGATGTCTGATTTTCAATCTAAAGCAGAGTCATCTGGAGTAAAGACTCCTAAACAAGAACACGACACATATATGTCTCCCAAAACACAGCCTCCCATAATTCCAGCTGCATTCTGCTCCAATTCTTATAGCAACATCATTTCTCAGATGCCTGAGCAACCTGTGCTCAATATTGACTGTCAGCCTAGAGAAGTTATTCATGATGCCTTAAACCTTCTTTTCCACTGGACTTTGGCTAAGAAAGCACAAGACCCTACCATTACCGGACAACACCTGGCAACATTGATCGTTGCAGGATTATCAGGGCTAGCCAATGAATGGTGGAGATGGATCTCCCAGAGATCTCGAGATGATATCATGAATGCTGATGATGCTGACCAACAGCTGTTGAGAGTGCTTGGTAGGCAGTTTCATGGAGGTGATGATGAAGATGACTCAGATCATCTGGCTTCTATATATATGTCCGCCATATTATGTAATCTATCACAAGCAGAAGAATACTTTTGCTACATGCAAAATCTATTGATCCACGGTGGAAAAGCAAATGATCCAGCATACCTGAAACACTACCTGCGTAGTTTTCCAGGTCATGTCCCGGATGCTATTGAGAAATATATGAAGGATAAAAATATCAATTATCAGCAACTATCTCTTGCCCAACTCCATCACCATATATTAGAAACATGGCAAGAACACTACTTGTCGAAAAGAGTAGAAAAATATTTTAAGCGGCATCAAGATATGTTCACCCCATCATTTTGTAAAAATGTAGCAAAGCTACCAGATTGGGGTTGTGGAGAACATAATCGTGGTCATCTACATGGTTCCTGCAAATGTCAGAAGAAGAAACATAAGAAAGGTTTCTATAGTAGTGAGCCGCGATATCATTATCCGGACAAGCCACTGCAATATAAAAAGAAGGAGAGGTTTCACAGAAGATATAAGTTTCCTTCCAAGCCACCGGCGAAGAAAAGATTTATCCGAAAATGCAGAAAACCTGCCGATAAAGAATCCTGTTTCCTTTGTGGTTCAAAAGGTCATTGGGTGAACAAGTGCCCCAAGAGAAAGTACAAGCCTCGGCTTGCAGCGCTCTATGATTCTATCTAGCCTGAATGGTGGGATCCTGCTCCTCTGAAGGATTCACCCACCGGTGATATTTTATATCTCCCTTCTGATTCGTCTGACTCTTCAGATTTTGGTTCCCATTCTCCTCCTCCAGCTATATACAAATTTGCTCCCTCTTCTGAATCTTCCTCTTCCTCTTCCTCTTCCGATTCAGCCGATGTCCCAAATTTGGGGGGGTTTGAGCCTCCTGATTTTGATTTTTTGTTATATATGCTTTCCTTCAAACAGCAGCAGTCCATAGAAAAACAAATTGCTGCCATTGATTTAGCCCTCTCCGAAACTGAACCTTTCCAGTATCAGATAAGAGAGCAGCTAAGGGACAAGAAAGAGATCTTGCTCAGCCAGTTGAAGCAAGACAAAGGTAAAGAGAAGCTAGTTGGTTCACCAGCTTCTGAAGAAAGAATAGTCGCATACAAGCCAACAGACTTATATAAACAATATCCCAAGAAACATGATGACAGGCAAAAGTATAGAAGGGATATTAAAGGGCAACTCCACGCACTGATCAAAGAAAAGCAGAATGCTGTCAAGAAGTTATGCACATAGATCAGTGAGCTCAAAGATCACATTAAGATCCTTGAGGCTGAACAAGAACAATCTTCAGATGAAGAAGTTAGAAAGTTATGTGAGTCAACTATAGAAGAAGAAGAACTTGAAGCTTCTGAAGCTCCTGAAGTACCTCATCGTGATCCTACACTCTTTTTAATTTCAGGACCTAAGCTTTATATAGATGTACAATTTGATTTGGGTGAATTCAAGCCCTATAAGTTAAGCTATATGCTTGACTCAGGCTGTCAGGTAAATTTAGCCAAAGGATCAGCCCTTCCGCATTACTACTGGGAAAAAGCATCTGGACGAGGCGTTGCAATTCAAGGTACCTCTGTCCCTATCCATGCCAAAGCTGAAATAGTCCCAGTTCTTCTAGGCAATGCTCAGAGTAAGTTAACATTCTATTGTCTTGATGAGCTTAGTGATGATTTCCTGCTTGGATCTGATTTCCTGCACAGAGTCAATCCTTATTATTTTGACCACCAGAAGATGAATTTCACTTGTCATGTAAAAAAAAAGAAGGTCACTCTTCCGTTATCTTTCCATGCCAACAAATGGTGTAAAGAAATAGATGATAATATTGACCAAGATCAGTATACTCCTAGATTATCCAAAATGGAAAGATCCATAGCTTACTCAGATGTTCATGGTGAGAAAATGTTAAAAGATATCTCTGAGAAGCTAGTAAAAGATTGTTGCTCAAGAAGTCCGAATGCCTTTTGGACAAGAGAAAAATACTTTGTGTCTCTTCCCTATGATCCTCTTCAGAAGATTAGGCCAATGAAGGCTTCAGCAAGGATCATGACTCCGTCAGAAAGAAATTTCTGTTCAAAAGATGTTGCAGATCTTATGAAGAAAGGTCTCATTGAAAATTCTAAGAGTCCATGGGCATGCCATGCTTTTGTTGTCAATAAGCACTCTGAGCAGAAGAGAGGTAAGCCTAGACTTGTGGTAAACTACAAGCCGCTCAATGCAGTCCTACAGAAAGTTGGGTACCCTCTTCCAGACAAAGCCAGCCTGCTGCAAAGGATTGTAGGTTGCACTATCTTTAGCAAGTTTGATCTTAAGTCAGGTTTTTATCAAATCGGTATCTGTGCTGAAGATAGATTCAAAACCACCTTCACAGTTCCTCATGGCCAGTACCAGTGGAAGGTACCACTGTTTGGGATTAACAATGCTCCCTCCGAGTTCCAAAAGAGAATGGAAGATATCTTCCGAGAGTTCCAGTGGGCATTGGTATTCATAGAAGACATTTTGATTTGTTCTCACATTTTGTAGGAGCATCTGAAGCATCTGCAAAAGTTCTATGAATTGGTTTTCAAACATGGGTTGGTTCTATCAGAATCAAAGATGGAAATTGGAAAAACAGAGATTGAGTTCCTTGGTCTCAAGATCCAGAAAGGAACTGTAATTTTACAGAAACATGTTCTTCAATGTTTTTCTAAGTTTCCAAATCAAATACAGGAGAAAACCTAGTTACAGAGATTTCTAGGATCTCTGAATTATATCAGGTCGTTTTACAAATGTCAAGCTACAGACATTGTTGTTCTCCAACAGAGGTTAAAGAAACATCCACCTCGATGGTCCGCAGAAATGACAGAAGCAGTGCAGAGGATAAAAGAAAAAGTCTTACATCTACCATCCTTATCTCTACCAACAGGAAAAGGAAGCCTGATCATTGAAACAGACGCCTCTTCTCATACATGGGGAGGAGTGTTGATTGAAACATTGGACAATAGAGAGTTTATCTGTGGATATGGATCGGGTTCGTTCAAGAATGCATAATTAAATTATCCATCAAGCCACAAGGAAATACTCGCTGTCAAAAAGACAGTAACTCACTTCATTCTGTTCCTAAAACCTGTAAAATTCATTATTAGGACAGATTTAAAGATAATGCCTGGTATGCTTAAAAATGAAAATGTAATGGCTGAAAATAACAGTCGTATGCTCAAATGGTTTATTTAGTTGTCTAATTTTGATTATGAGATTGTTTATAAACCAGGGTATCTAAACTGTTTAGCTGATATGCTGACCAGAGAATCAACTGAAGATCCGCCTGCATTAAATATGTTTACACCAGGAGAATCAAGTTCAAAGCCCCCAGAGCCTGAACCAGAAAAGAAAGACAAAGGAAAAGCTCCAGCCACTCATGAGGAACTGTTGCAGAAAGAAGGACTCTTCATCCTTCCATGGGATGGCTCTTTACCCAGAGACGTCAGAATTCAAACACTTGAGTATGCTTCTACAGACGAAGCAAATAGATTTCTGCAACTGACAATGATAAAAAACATTCAGTCTTCTCCCTTGAAACTGAATATATTGGAACGTTCGGAGAAAGAATCATTCCTCAACTTCGCAGACGCTATAGCTAAGCTCCGAGATTACAGAGAAGTCTGGGCAGACTTCGAAGATGATGACCAGCTGTGGTATATAGATATCGGTCATGGCAATCTTACCTGGACCTCATAGAATCTGATTCTGCAAAGTTGCAGAGAAAATGGTAAGGTAATAATTTGTGCAGACCCAACAAATCTACGTAGTAATACAAATTGGTCTGGTTGGACTGATATCTTGCTTGATAAGTTTTGCCCGAGAATTGACTGGGAAAACAAGCATGCAAATTTCATATTGCACCTGAAAGCTGATATGGAGGTTGCTGACCAAAATGAGCAATGGTTTAAATTTATGTTACATTTTGAAGGTGGAAGTTATAAGCCTCTGGAACATCGCCTCTATGTAAAACAAAAGGTTATCAGAAGAACCCTTGAAGGTTCTGAGATTGAATCCAGAGTCACCATTAGAGACATTCCTCTAGATTTCAAAGTTGAATCTAAATTTAGAGGAGAATTTATATGTGAGCCAAACTTCCTATTCCAAGGCTCGGACGTGGAACATTGTTTCACTCCTTTTCTGTATCCTCCTGTGATGCCAGAAGCATCACCACCGCCTGAAGATGCTCAAGAATATGGGTCATCCAACGAGGATGACATATGGCAATATTTACAAGGCCGTGATCCTTAATATGATCTGAAGTCCCCAATTCTCCTATAGATATAGAAACCCAACAAATAAGACAAAGCCAAGGCACCTTCGCCATGCCTGAGAAGAGAAATAAACTCTTAAGTGACTATCGAGCTTGTATGGTATGGTAGCTAGTAAATTCCTCGCTAATTGAATGTTGTCTCGATCATACGAAGGATCTAACTGTGTATATTCTCAAATATAAATCCGTGTTATGTTTTTTTATATCTATATTTTTGTGATAAATGAATCCCGGTATCTTCTCAGTGTAAACTTTTTGTTATTAAGTTTTTATTTATTATTTTTTTAATCAAACAATGTTATACTTTTTCATTTATGAATTCGAGTCCCATTAGCTTTTCACACTAAACTTTCAGTTATTAAGTTCTTATTTATTATATATATTTATTTTAAATAACCTTTATGGTTTAACACTAAGGTAAAGTGATGTCAAAGTTATCAAAAAAAACTTGGCAGTAACATCGTAAACTTGTAGTTATTAAGTTTTTATTTATTATATATTTTTTCTTTTAAATAATTTATAGATAAGTTATGAGTGATGATTTGGATGTAGTGAGATAGCTATGGTTTGGAAGTGGAAGCGTTGATGTAGGGACTATTGGGGGTGGGGGTTGCAAAACTTCTTGCTTTTGATCATGGTGGGGTGGCTCCTCGAAGCCAGGCACCTGTGGAAGACGAAAATGGAAACAGAGAAGGGAGCAAGGAAGGATCGGGGAGGGGATGAAGATCTGGCCCAGGAGGTTTCCTTCCAAAAGCCCAATCTATATCATCCATCCAGATAAAATTCGATAAGGTGAGGGGAAAGATCGAGCTGTGGAAGGAGAAGGCTCTCATCAGAAAATTTGTGGGAGTGTGGACAAAGGAGAGGGATCTAGTTCATTGGATCAAGAGCATGTGGAACCCTAAGGGCCATTATGATCTGCATCTAGGGTCCAAGTTTTTTTTCACAATCATCTTCTTCAATCAGGGGGATAGGGATAGGGTTCTAGAGGGTGGACCATACTTCTTGTTTTTAGTGGGGTTATATCTTCGGCCCTGGAAAGAGCAGTTCAACCTAGAAACTGAGGACATGACGGTTTCCCCAATATGGATCCAGCTGTTTTCCTTGCCCTGCAAATACTGGGATCTAGAAATATTACAAGATATCGAAAAATCACTGGCAAAATTTGTGAAGGTGGCAGAGTAGACCATACAACAGAGATACACGGCCTTTGCGTGCATCTGTGTATACATGGATCTATCGAAAGACCTACCAGAGGTAATCATCCTGAACTAGGATGACGAAGAATGGATCTAGACTATTCACTATGAGAAACTCTCGCTCAGATGTAGACAGTGCCACAGATATGATCACTTTGGGAGGAGCTGCCCAAAGTTTTCTTCGCCTCAACCCTCATCGAACCAACGCCAAGAGGGGGAAACAGACTATGAAGGGTTCATGCCGGTCAAAAGTAGGAGGAGAATCAGGGTAGGTGACTCCCCAAAACCACTAAAGGAAAGTTCGGAGAAGAAACATAGATCCAATAACCCTTTCCAGATCCTTGAGGAGACTAGGATAGAGGAGGAGAGGCAAAGAGAGGGGGACCCAACGAAGCAACAGGAAGACAAGGGGAAAGAAACAAGCAAAGAGGAGGAGCAATAGACCCCGATGGAGGTGATGGAAGAGGATGAAGTGGAAGGAATGGAATTGGGGGAATTATATTTGGAGGTGATGGAGGAGGAGTGTGGAAAGAAGGGGTAAGGGTATGTCCCCTTGAAGGCAACTAAAGCTACTCCAGGAAGCCATCATCAAGACCAGAGCTCAAAAACATCTGGGGATTGCAGCATATTATCATAAGGGTAGGAAAAGGAATCCCCTAGAGGAGGATTTGAAGAGGGGAAGGAAAATGAATAAGCAATTAATCGCAGAGGTAGGTGTAAAACGCATTGAATCAAGTCAGTACCCAACAATTACGGCAGCCTTATTTGAAGTAAGTAAGGTTAGCCAATGAAGATAATATCTTGGAATATCAGGCAGTGTAATCACCCCAAGAAATTTAAGACACTAGCGAGGAAGATTAAGCAAGAGAGACCGGATGTTCTTTTTCTTTAAGAAACAAAATGCAGTTCGGAGGTGATGGAGAAACTCAGGGAGAAGATATGGAAGGGTGGAAAAGTAATGGCGATAGATGCAGCTGGCATGGTTAGTGGGATAGCGGTCATGTGTAAGCCAAGAGTTGTTGACCTCATGCAATGGAGGTCCAACCAATTCTCCCTCTTGGCTAATTTCCATTTCCTGGAGACACGAGCTAAGGATATTTTGGTGAATGTTTATGGCCCTGATGCCTTCCCTAAGAAGCAGTCCTTTTTGGATTTTCTGAGATGGATTCAAAGCCAAGTAGGTGAAGGAAACTGGATCATTGGGGGGGGGATTCTAATCTAATCACGTGTCTTAGGGAGAAGAAGGGGGGAAGGCGTGCTCTAGATAAGTATTAGGGGGGCTTCAGAGACCTCCTGGCACACAATGCCTCTGTAGACCTAGAAACTAGAAATGGTTGGTTCACCTAGAACACCAAACATGGATGGGAGTATCTTGTCGCCTCTGGGATTGAAAGACTCCTGGTCTCTAAGAATTTGATGAGGGGGATAGGGGAGATAATGGCCAGTGTTCTTCTGGCTGCAGGGTCAGATCACTAGCCAATTTGTCTCAACTGGGATTGGTCGGATGTGGTTCTGAGCAAACCTTTTAGGTTTGAACAATTTTGGTTGGATCACAAGGAATTTAAGGATCTGGTGGCTCAGTGGTGGCAGGAGTTGGTCCCCCCTACCGGTACAGTGATATATTGCTTCTATCATAAGCTTAAGGCTCTTAAAGCCAAAATTTGTATGTGGAATAAAGAAGAATTTAGGAATATTTTTTTAGGATAAAAGAAGGTTGATAAGTAGTATTGAGCTTATCAACCAGAAGGGAAAGGAAGATGGGTGGGATGAGGAGATGAAATCCAGGGAGAAACACTTACTCTATCAGCTGGAGGTCAGGGAAAGGAAGGAGGGAATCTTATGGAAACATAAATCCAGAAACCAATGGTTACGAGAGGGATAAAGGAACACCAAGTTTTTCCACAACTTGGTCATCCACAATAGATATGGATAAAAAATCCATAAGCTCAAAAGATAGGATGGTCTCCAGGTGGAAACCATAAGGGATATTGAGGAGGAATTGATTCGTCATTTTGAGGACATTCTCAATGATGATAGGGGTGGCAGGGGTCAAGACATAGCTAGAATCACTAGGCTCATTTCTAAAATAGTCACTAGGGAAAACAATGAGATGTTACTTAAGCCAATATCCATGCAAGAGGTGGAGGAAGCTCTGAATCAGATGGATTTGGGGAAGGACTTGGGTCGAGATGGATTTACGTCAAAGCTCTTTCACTATTTTTAGGACCTGATCAAGGAAGAAGTTTTAGAGATAGTTGAAGAGTCGAGGATTAAACGGGGGGTGCTCAAATCTTTTAATGCAACCTTCCTGACCCTGATTCTGAAAGAGGATGGAGAAGACATCCCAAGTAAGTTTAGAACTATATCTTTATGAAATGTGATCTACAAAATAATTTCTAAGGTAATCGCGAATCGATTAAAACCCCTCCTTCCCAATCTAATAAGCCTAGAACAATCAGGCTTTATGGAGGAGAGGCATATCCTGGATGGAGTCATTTTGGTACACGAAGTGATTCATTGGCTGAAACATACTAGGAGACCGGGTATGTTGATAAAAATGGATATTGTGAAGGATTATGATAAACTAAGCTGGCAATATATGGAACAGATGTTCGAAGCCTTCAGTTTCGAATCAGAGCGGGTGGAGTGGGTAATCGGTCTGGTAATGACACCCTTCTTCTCTATCATTCTGTATGGATGCTGTTGAGTCCAAATTTGGTCCCTTTTTAACCACCTTTAATCACCTTTCTTCCCTTGTTTTACACTGCTTAGCATGCCAATCAGACTGACTTTCTTCACTTTATTCCCTAAATTGTCAAGGTAAGACTGATTATTGTTTTACCTTATTAATGCTTATTCTTGTGACAATTAAGGCTATTTATCTCTCGAAATTGTGCTAATATGTGTGATCTATGAAGATAATGTGAGATGAGCAGAATGTAGGGGGATGAAGCTGAACAAGTCTAGGGATGAGGGATGGTCGTGACACAAAAGGGATCCTCAACCTGTCCATCATCGATTGAGGCACGTGATATTCCAGACAAGAGCTGGTCAGAGTAGCCGTAACAGAATGTGCTATGATCGAGGGATCTTCAGTATAGCTGCTCGAATATTATGGCGATTTGAGAAGATCGCTACTTCTGGGCCAGTCAACAGTCTTCTTGCATTTCTATAATTGTATCATGCCACGTCTTGTAACAAACGGTGTTATTCAGGGCGCCTGAAGATCAGAGATCTTCATGGCTGCCCTTTGTAATAGGATGGGATGTTATCACTTGTAGGTATAAATGCAGAAAGATTTCTCGACCCAGGGGGGTTGGAAGATAGTTAATTCATTTGGTGTATTGACAGTGGGAGCAATCTGTAATAATTCTTCCTTTTTAATACAAAGAGTTACTACTGGTTTAAAGGAGCTGTACATTGTTCATCCAGCGTCTCTGTGTGAAGGCTGGGCCCGCCTTCCGCAGAGATTGCTAAGTTAAGGTAGGATCTTTTAATTTGTGGTTGTGTGATGTTTCGTTAATCATATTTTCTGTGTGCACAGCAGTAGTGTGTGTGATTTACAGCATTGCATTTTCCTAAGATCAATAACTGTAACAGCGTAACAATCGACTGAGTAGATAATCTTTATGCAATTTATTCAATAGCTGTACACAGTTCTGTTCATATCATGGTTTCAGGTTGACATCCCACGAACCCTGTGTAATTCTTTGATTGTTATAATTGTTGATCTTTATTTCTGCAATTCAATTCTTAGAATAGCCAGCTTGATCTGTTGCAATTGAATTTCTAGATTACAATTAAGTTCCAAGTGTGATTAGATCAATAGGTAATTCATTTATCTTGAGTTGTGAATAGGATTTCCTTTCTGTCAGTAATTGTTGTTGAATCTGATTTCATTTCTCGTTGATGCATAGAAGGACAAGGTTGAATTGGTAGAGTTAGAAGATTGGTG
>LPNX010174882.1:0-181643 GCA_001517045.1 Pseudotsuga menziesii
AATGGGAGAATCATTTGTCATAGATGAGTGACTTTGGATACACACTTAATCTTGAAAATCAATATCTTAAATAACTTATTTGTAATTACTTTGAATCATTAGCAATCAAAGAACACGAGGACATACAAAGTTTGACTAAAATTCATTAAAAATGTGTTTCAACATCTATCTCTAATTCAATATATTCAAAATTCTTGTCATTTTCTCCTCTTCATGAAAGCAATGATCAAACATGGTGTTTTATAATATAAATCTTTTTAGTACTTCGGTCACCTCAAATATAGTATAGAGCATGTCGTAGAGTATTATAGTATAAAATTATGTGTGCAATTTCATTCAATTTGGATTAATCCCACATAATATATCTCATTGTCTCAAAGATTTTAACATCTACAAAATTATTAATATTCATAGATTCATCAGGATTTATGTCCAACCCATCTAGTTCTAATTGAGATGTAATATTTCCTTTTGAATGGTTGAATACTAAAGTTTTACTTGAAATAAATAAAAAATATTAATTGAGAAAATACTTCATTGGATTAATTATTCCAAATTTAATGGAATAGTTCTTTGAGTTGATTTTTCCAGATTTAATAGAATATGTATTTAGAGATTTACAAAAAAACTCAATGTGGATGAAGTCCTTGTAATAGAATATTTCCAAATTTAATGAAATATGTGTTCTAAACTTAGTATTAAATTCATCAATGGTTTCATTCTCCATCTTCTTTATGTTATGGAGGGCAGCAAGCAGATGTCTTGGTTCTTTCTTCCCCCCCCATTTATTCTTAAAACCCTCTAGGAATTCACTAAGAGTTTTATATGAATCATCATCTAGGTTGAAGTACCATTCTTCAACATCATCTTCCAAGGATAAAGCAAATAACGTCATTTTGACATCGTCATGGTCATGGGCAGCATCATTGCAATAATTGACCAGGTGCTTTTCAAAATTTCTAAGGTGAGACTTGGCAGTGATGGCATTATTGCCTTGAAATATGGGGATCTTCTTGATAGCATCTTTTGGAATGGCATGGGGAGCACCTGCTATCTGAGAAAAGTCAAGGGGTTTGAATAATTCCGTCATTTCTTGAGATTGGTGAACATGACTCTCTACAAATATGTGATGGATATCTGAGAGGGATTGGTCTCCTAAATCTTCAAGGTTTCTACGAGAAGTCTGCCTATTCAATCTCTCCCTAATAAACCTTTTGGGATCAGGGAGAGGATTGAATAATTGCCGGCGGTTTTTTCGGGTAGAAATTATTAAAGGGATGTTAGACAGTGGAGTCGCTAGATGGATTGAGTTTTAATTTTTATGTTTTTTAAAGACTAGATCAATCAATTTTTTTTATCTTTTTAGTTGTTTAGAAAAAAGTTAAGCTAAGTCATACTCGGGAATAAAAAGATTTATCCCTGGCAACGACGCCAAAAAATGTTGCTTCCTTACACACACCTGGGTCACGTGGTAGAAATATTCAAGCCACTTGGTGTTTCCTTGGGGGAAATTCTCGAGTCAAGGCTGTCACCTTGTTCTTGACTCCTCTGTTTAGGCTTAACTCCTAACGAAACCAAGGGGGTAGACCCTATTAAGTTACTAAGGATAATTACTTAGTATGGTGATGTTAAACTGAATGAGTTACTTAGGAGTTTCAAATTTAACTATAGACAATCAAAGATGACAAGATACAAAAATGAACACATGAAAGCACAATGCTAAGACACAATATATATATAAAGCAAGAAAATAACCAGTGCCTTAGAATGGAGTCAAAAAATAGAATCAATGTACTTGCATGTGCTTGGAGTGAATGTTTTGCAATTGTCTCTTGGTACGTTTTACGTTAAATTTGAGGTGTGAGTTGATTAAAATTAGGCAAAGAGGTGGACTCTAGATATACCCGAGAGTACTTGGAGTATGTCCAAAACTAAACCTTCCCGGCTACCCGCAAGGAAAATGTGGGCTGAATGGAGTCTCTGGGGCTATTTTTCATAACGCACCCATTAGGGTGTGACAAATATCGGCGCCCCGAGGCCACTTTTCAGAAGTTCTCTCTTCCTTTAGGTATTTTGCCACCGCGATGGTTTGATCTAGGTGTTGGATTTTCACCTGATGGTTTGTCAATTTGGGGAGTGAGTCCTAATTATACTAGTCACTCAAGTGGTTTTGATACATCTTGACTGATCGGATGAACCGCATCCAAGTGCAGAGCATACACACCGGAGTCTTGTCAATTTTAGTAAATTTTACAATGGGTGTTCTTGTTAAAAGAAAACCCTCCAAGAACCTCTTTCGATCCAAGTGTATCTAAATCGGGGAATCAAGGAGGGGTTAATTTTATAATGCTTAATGAAACACAAGATGATAGCAAACAAAACATAAAAGATGAGCAAACCACAATTTTCTAATTAGACTACCATGAACGTTTCTTCACCTTTCAGCTCAAAGGAGGCTCATGGGGTAAGTATTAAAGTTACTTTGAAAGTAATAGAAATGGAATATGGAATTGATTTTATGTCAAATTATACTACCCTGCAGATTAATGCTACTCTATATTACAAAAGATGAACGAAAAGCAAAAAAAAAAAAGACACAGACACAAATCCCCCCAGGGGGATGGGGAATCAGCTCGAAAGAACATATTCAAAAATTATTTTTATTAAAAGTGGTTACAATATCAAAGAACTGATATAATTCCTCTTGATCCTTATACAGAGTGAAATCAAGACCTTACAAAGTGCGAAAATTAAAGGTTTTAGTCAAATGGGAGACCCCTGGGGGGATTTGAACGCTCCTGAGGCCACTTTCGAACAGCAGCTTCCTTTATTTTCTGTCAAAAATGCTAAAAACCAGAAATCATATTAGACTAAAATATGCCCAAAAGCACTCTGAAAGTACCTTTGGGTCAGCTTACTTTTAACCAAAAAAAACTAAGTTAAAACTAGTTAAAAAGGTAAAAAGGAACCAAGGAAAGCAGGATTTTCTTGGGATCTTGGCTTGCCTTTTGGGAAGCCAATAAGATGTGCACTTTAATTGCAGAATATGAAATTTTAACGTACAGCAAAGAAAACTACCTTAAAAGCAAGCTACAATTTTTCTTTTAAATGCTTGCAAAAAGAGGGTAATTTCAGTTAGATCTCTTAAAATGTAACTTTATATGCAAAACAAAACTGAGATCTAGAATTAGGAAAGGGAATTACTAACTAGATCTATATGTAATTTTCTTAATGAGACAGATCTAAGCAATAAGATTCCTTAATAGTAACCAGTTTGGAGAAAATTTAAGATTTTTAAAGGAGGAAAAAGAGAAGAGAAGTGCTTGTTGCTGAAGCAGATCTACAAAGGAAACTTGGTAGTGAAGCACCGAGGGGAATAATATTAGAAATATCTATTGGAACACCAATGGAATCAAACCTGAACCATAGATCTTCCAATCATAGCAAACCTGTAAGCTACACAATAAATCCTGCAAACAAAACCATTAAATCTGAAGATACATATGAGAAGTAGAAGATACAACATGCAAATAATCTTATTTAGCATACAGGTATTAGCTCATTCAAACATATGCAGCAAAATAGAAGTAAGTAAGCTTACTTACAATGATCTATCCCTATGATTCCAATAACCATTTAGGCAGACAATAGTTAAGTGCAAAAATTGAAAAAATAGCAGTTTCACCTCAAATTCAACATGATAATGATGATCCACACATGAAAGGTACTCCACAATTGAGCCTCCAAAGCTTCTCTTTATTTCAACAAATGATGATCAATACACAATTACAATAGCAAGCCCTTTAATCCAGCTCTAACTAGCTTGGAAGAGGGAGCTTGTTCCTGGATATATACAGAAACCAGGAGATCTAGCCCAGGGGGGCACAAATCCCAAGGAGATAGATCAAATCAGCTGAAGGAGAGTCCATCAATGCCTGATCTGTGTCTAGCTGAGATAGATCTGAGTCTCACTGAGTGCAATTGTCAATCGGGGGGCTGATCTGACTGACACCTCAACCTGTTGACTGAAGCATCCACCAAAACTCATCCAGATGAGCCAAAAACGCGTGGAGGAGAGAGAGAGGGAGAAATTCCCCATAAAGGATGATGAAGATCAACTCTGGATCTGATTTGATCACCTCCTTCAGTCAAGGATTTGTCAAATCTAGTCAATCTGGTTCAGATCTGACTGATTTCAATCAAATCAGCTAAGAATCCACTGATCTATGATTCTGGATTTGCTCCATTATTCATCAATTTATTAATTAAAATAATCAATAATTGATTTTTGGGGCTTTCTGACCTGAGTGATGGAAAATCACTCAAAACTAGGAAATAGTGGGTCCATGGGTTTACATGGTGCTCTTAGCTTGAAAATGAGCACCTACATGACTGAAACTGATTATTTGGCCCACTTTTATTACAAAATCAAATTTTCCAATTAAACCATTAAAAAATAGCCTAAGTTTTGGAAAAGTTAAATTTTAATAAAAAACACTGAAAAAATTAAAAAATTGAAAAATTGAAAAAACCTAGGGCGACTTAGACATGTTCATATGACTCGACCATGGTGTCTAGCATGTTTATACATTGACACATAGACTCTAATAACCTCAATAGGCCTAAATGCCAAGCTGACCACCCCAACTTTGGAGGTATGGAGTGAAAAACTCAGAAATTATCAGTTGTTTATTCAACAACCAATAATAACCAAGGGAAAAAACACCCTGGGATGATTGGATTGACAAATAAAGTCTAAGAGACCGAGTATTTTACATACACTATCATGCTAGAACATTTATTACAATTCCTCCATCGAGTATGAACATGTGATATAGTACAACAAAGCTTCCCGGAAGCAAGACTGAAGGTTCTCTGAAGTTCGAACAAGTTATCACTGTCTAGTTCACCAGGCTCACTTGATAAAAAACCACTAAGTACAACTTAGGTGGTAACAGATGGCTTCTCAGGATACCACCATATTTGGACTGCGAAGGAGGATCGCTATAAGACTACGTTTGTCACTAAGTGGGGTTGTTTTCAATATACAGTAATGCCATTTTGGCAGAAGAATGCACCAGCTGTATTCTCTCGTGTAGTTGTCACTGTATTTAAATATTTTATTCAAAAGTTCGTATAGGTGTATATGGATGACTGCACTATCTGTGGACTAATTAGGGACGATCTGGACAACCTGGGGCTGGTGCTGGAAAGGTGTTGTTAGCATTAGATCACCTTAAACTCTAAAAAGTGTATTTTTTGTGCACCAATTGGCATGCTACTGGGGCACATCGTCTACAAACAATATATGTTGGTTGATCCAGTGAAGATCATGCTAATCCTCATTTTACCACCACCGACTAATGTCAAAATGCTTCAAAACACACTGGGGCATACCGGATACTATTGCAAGTTTATCAAAGGATACGCTGCGATTACTACCCCCATGGAGAAACTACTAAAGAAGGATGCAACATATGAATGGACTCAGGAATGTCAAGGAAGTTTTGACACTTTTAGAGCCAAGATGGCCTCTGTGCCCATACTGGTTTTTCCTGATTGGGATAAGGATTTCCACGTGCACGTCGACACTTCATCTATCGCACTGGGGGTCATTCTTGTGCAACCAGGTTAGGGCGACCTGGACCACCCGATCATATATGCCAGTAGGAAGCTGCCTTTTGCTAAACGAAATTATACAACGATAGAAAGGGAAGGCTTGGAGATGGTTTATGCACTGCAAAATTTCCAGCACTACTTGTTGGGTAGACATTTCAAGATGTTCACTAATCATTCTGCTTTGCAATACCTGGTCAATAAGCCTATGTTGGGGGGGAAGATCTGTCGATGGCTGTTACTCTTCTAGGAGTTTGATTTTGAAATAGTTGTGAATCCAGATCATTTGTCTTGCTGGCCCTGATCATCTGTCTCGCGTTGAGAATGGTGAAGAACCGACCAATATTGATGATGGATTTTTAGATGCGCAACTACCGTGCTGACATTGCAGATGATCACTATGCACCAATTATTCAGGTTTTGGCCACTGGTGTCACCCTGGAGGACATGTTGACTAGACAAAAGAAGCAATTGGTAGTAAAGGATTCTAATTTTCAATTAATTGTGAGACAATTATATAATCTTGGACCGAATGAAATATTGCGACGGTGTATTTTACTACATGAGAAGGGTCCCATTCTAGAAGAAGCAGATGCAGTAATTGCGGGAGGTCACTGTGGAGGTCATTCTACTGCACGGAATGTGTTTTGTGCTGGAATATGGTGGCATATGTTGCATAACAATGCCATAGACTATGAGAGGAGCTGTGATGTCTGCCAGTGTTTTGGTAAACCATCGCAGCGGGATGAGATGCCTCTGGTACCGTAGGTGACTCTGCAACCATTTGATAAATGGGTTGTGGATTTTGTGGGTCCTATTAATCCACAAGGGAAGCATATACGTGCACGATACATCATTACTACAACCGAATATCTCACTAGGTGGGCAGAAGCTGCACCCGTCATGGATTGTACCGCTGTGACGACTGTGAGGTTCATCTTTGAAAACATCGTGACATGGTTTGGGTGTCCTAGGATCTTGATGAGTGACGACCAGGGCAGTCACTTTGTCAACTAGACTATGAAAGCTCTAACTAAGGAGTTGCAGGTATAACATAAGAGGAGTACACCATACCATCCATATGCGAATGGGGCCGTCGAAGCATTCAACAAAATCTTGGAAACAACGTTGACTAAGGTATGTAACACTAACCGTAATGACTGTGACCTAAAAATTCCAGCGGTGCTATAGGCCTATCGCACTACTTGTAAACAGCTAATCAGTAAGACACTATTTAAGCTAGTCTATGGGAAAGAGGAAGTCATGCCCATGGAGTATATTGTTCCTAGTCTGCGCATTGCCGCAGCGATGGGCATGGATGATGTAGAAGCATTAGAAGAACGAATTGTGTAGTTGATCCAACTTGAAGAAGACCGTTTTATTGCTGGCTTCCACCAACAGGTTGCGAAGGATCGATATAAGGTGTGGCATGATCACCAAATTAAGAAAAAATAGTTTGCGACAGGAGATTTGGTGCTATTATACGACAATAAGTTCATCAAGCATCCAGGTAAGTTACAAATGCACTAGTTAGGTCCCTATCACGGGGGATTCACTTGTTGACCAATATCCTATCACGTTAGTTCATATTGTGGATTTTAAAATTATTAAAAATTGAACCAATATATTGCAGGTATTAGGGGGATACTAGGGTTTAAGGTGTGGGTGGGTAGGGTGGTTTATAAGGATTGAGGTATAAAAAAGGGTGGGAGGAGGTTTTAAGTATTGGGAGGGGGTTTCAACAAAAAGAGTTTGGGTCAATATCTCTGGAAATTAAGGGTATTCTTTAATATCCCACGATCGCACATGCTATGTGAGAGGTTCACTAAGTGAAGTCCCCGTGGTCCCTATATTGTTCATTCCATTAATTTTGGTGGTGCAGTTCAATTACAACAATTAGATGGTGCAGTCTTACCGACACTTGTTACTGGGAGTCGCTTAAAGCCCTGTTGGTTGGGGCTGATGATGCGCACTGCTTAAGGCACTAAAAAAAATTAAAATGAATATTTTAGTTCAGAATAGTAAGGCGAGCCCCAGGGGAGAGGCTGCACAAGGTTAAAGTTTGTAAATGATGACTGGTTGACCACTTGTGACAGTTACAGGGCTATGGGTTGGTCAAATCAAGTAATAAATGCATTTAGTTAAAATAATTGGCTGGGGGTGATTGTTGAAGTGACCCACACTAATGAGTGATCCGACTGTTAGAGGAGTAAGATCGTTGGCGGATTTGCCGTCATTAATTCCAGATTTAGTAATAACGGTGATGATAGATTTGGAAATGATGAATTTTGGATTGGAAGTGGCTATAAAACAACACGCGGGATGCGTAAGGATGGCATTGTTCAGTTGAGTGAGTAGAGTGTGAAGCAGAGAAGGGATTGTGCAGTGCACTGTGATCTATTGAGTAAATTGTAGTGTTGTAGGTTAGAGTTGTTGAGTGCATTCTCAGGTTTGAAGGGTGAGGGATGTTGAGCGACCTTGATGCCATAGAAATTTCCAGTGAGTACGAATACCTTATTCAGCCCATGGATGTTGAAGAATAAATTATGAGCATGCCATTTAGTTCATCGTCCATTCCCAAGCAGAAGCGACAGGCTCAAAGGCCCAGCCCCACGTCGCTGCAGAAGAGGCAAACTCGCACCTCAGCGAGAGTGTAAGGAGAAGGCACTGCACAAACCGGGCCATCAAGCTCAAGAGCGGTTGAGTCTATGGAACCTCAGGGTGTCTCTGTTCATGAAATTTTGGGATATCTCACTCCTATGTGTCTGAGAGCCAAGCTAAGGCAGCCGTCCAAGAATTAGAAGTATCCACCAAAATTGCCGCCACTGCCGGAGGGGACGAAGTGCTCAGTGAACATCATCCCTACGTTGATTAGGTTGAAATATGAAGACCATGACCTTCTATTACTCAAAGATGTCAGGCATGATCCCTATGAGTCAATCCCGATGGGGCCTAGTGCTCCAAATAGGCGGATTCCTCAACCTTGGGCAAGTGGGTTAGATCAATCTGGTTTATTGGGGCTCACCAATATGCCTCATTTTGGGTGATTGAATGAAGCCCATGTGTGCATGAAGTAATTGTTGGCTGCTTTCATGTAGGGACACTTTGGTTTAATACGCTGATCCCTGTTACAATATATTTGATCGCAAGCATCATAGGCTTGCCAAAGGTCGGGGAAGATTCGACGTAGTATATCCATGGGAGAGATACTGAAAAAAGGATTTCCAAGCAGCTGAAGAAGTGATTTGGTTTACAGCATGATGGCCGTGCTTATCACATCGATAGCATTAAATCATAGGCAGTGCGCATCGACGCAAGGATTCTGGCAAGCAAGGTCATTCAGGGAAACCGACCAGTCCAATGCAATTCGAGTGTTGTCGCCTGCTCCCATAAGTGTACTGAGGGGGTGAAAATGAATTGGTCTCTGTTTTTGCTGAATTAGTTGCTAGAAGATGCGCTTGCTGCTCAGGTTGGGTGCTCATTCTCATATAATTGGTTGTTTATCCTTATTGCGCTAGTTTCCTGGATGGAACTAGAAGACTATCAACCGATGGCGGTTGATGCAGCAAAGGTGTGCTGAGGTGCAAGTTATCAAAAATTATGGTGGGTTGAAGAACCCAGTCGACAGATGGACTGTGTCATTCAATTTTAGGCTTATTGGGAAGCATTACAAGACATAGCCATTGTCATTCCTCGAGTCTCTCCTTATTCCGCAACCAAGTATTAGCGGATCCTTCAGTTTTCCATCAGGCCCCACTCTATCTACATTCAGGCGTGGCGGGACCCTGACAAGCAGTGGCTACCTTTTCCTTACAAAGTCACGACAAAAGAATTGGATGCCATTGTCCAAGAGTGGTTGACAGAGTGGCAAAAAACAATGAGTCAGGAGGAAATATATAAAGAGTATCCACTAGATGCCCCATAAGAGCCTTCCCAGAAGGACCTGAGCACTCACGACTCCGACAATGAGTCATCAACGGACCCTGAGGATGCAGCGTAGCGCATGTGGGAGGATACTCGCACCAAATGGCACCAGGAATATGAAGCGGGTAGTGGTACTAAGTTGGGTATGGAGGATCAATTAAAATGGCTTATCAAAGCAGTCACTGACTCATTTGCGGATGTGACAAAGGCGATCTGAGAGTCAAACCATGAATAATTTGGTGTGGTAAAAGATCGATTAGATTTAATTTTTGGAATTATTTCTATGAAGACATCTGTGCAACCCATGATGCAGGACGTCCCATCAATTAGCACTGAGACCCTGGTCAGGAACGTGCAAGTTCCCCTGACTATCATCGATGCGAGAAATGAGGAAATTCACCAGTTGCTGCGACCGATCGAGAGCATGGATTTGGACTTGAACAAGTTTCCTGCTATGGCGTTAGTGGAGTTGCAGCACGTTGTTTCCATGGAATTGACAGAATGACAGAAATAACTGATTGAGGGCTATGTCCAGTAATAGAGCATCGCAGAGGAGCTGCAGAAACAGGAAGACGAGCTACATTAGGTCTGAGTATAGGTGGCAGAAGAAAAAGTTTGAGAAATCGATGCCTTAAAGGTGACACAGGCTGAGATGCAGCAAAAGGATGCTGAAGAGATTACAGAACTAAAAAAGGTGCAAGACTTCCTGATCATTAAACAAGCGCAGATGTGTGCCAGGTGTGGTGAAGTTGAGCAGGCTGTTTCTGAAGCCTGCCAGCACATTTTTGAGAACACAGATGAACTCACCCCAATTGAAAAGGCCAAACAATTAGGGATAACTATTGTTCAGCTTCAGGATGCCAACCTAATGCTCAATACCCTGGTACAACCTACGACTCCACCGGAGCAGGTTGCAGAAAGGAAATCCTCCATTGAAGACATTTCAACTAAGTTTGAAAGCATGGAACAAGAGGCTAAAACCATAATGGAAGCGACAACACAATTTTGGCAGAGCATTGTCTAGGATGAGAAGCTTGATCAGCTGACTGCGCAAGTGCAAGAAGCCAAAGGTCAACTGACGACCTTGAAGACATCACTAAGGGACATGCCATTGATGGTACATATCACATGGGCCGAGGAATTGAAGGATTTACAGCAGAGAGCTGCCCATGTGTAGGAACGCCAACAAAAACATTGTGCTCAACTTGATGAATTTCAAGAAATCAGTGGACATTTGGCTGTTAAAGCAGTAGCCACGCTGCAGGAAGTATAAGAGAAATGAAAAATGTTCGACAGCAAGGACTGACAAGAGCATCCAGTGAAGCAGGCTTTGATTAATTGTCAGAGTACTGTCGACAAAGTCCAACATTAGGTACATGAGATTGTGCAGCAATTTGAAGATTTCAAGGCGTGAACGCCAGCACATACCTTGTCAACCTGACATGGCTCAGGGACGCACCACAAGACTGTGTTGGGGGCCTATTGGTAGGGGTTTTGATAAGTGATTTGTGATGCATCATGGTAGCTACGCAACGTCACGTGGTACCACGCAAGGCCAGATTAGCATGATGGGCATAATAATAACCGCTTTGAATATTTTATATGTTATTTGACCAAGTTTTGTTGTAGTAGGTCATTAGAGGTTATAAGTTAGTTAGAAGTGGACCCTCAATGTAATGGCGCAAGCCTATTTATATATCTAGCTTTGCAAGTAGATGGGATGAAGGAGAGGAGAAAAACAGGATCTTGATTATCACAGGAGAATCGTATCAAAGGATAATTGGGGAATAACATCTAGTGCGATATGGTTTTGTGAATACTTTCCTGTGTATCTGCGATTTATCTAGGTTTTCTTGATGTATGCAGTCTTCGGTTTTGGAGAATAATTATGTAATGTGGGTCCTTTGCGCAAGGTTAATATGATATGGATATTGTGGCATAAATCCTGTCTGTTATCACTACTGCGATATGATCTGTTATGATGTTACGACCTAATATGTTATGATGTGCGACCTGTTCTATTATGATGTTGTGACCTATTTTTTTATGATGTTGCTGTGATTTAGTCTCTTTCTGTTATATCGATGCGATCTATTTTTCTGCTACTGTCTGTTGCACTATGAGTAGATATGTTTTATGGACAATGCTGTGGTATTAGAAATATTGTGACAATTGTATGATTCTATAATGATTGCATAAGTTTTGAATACACTCTGTAAGTTGAGGAAATGGTTTCAAGTCGACTGCAAATCCCTGGATCTAGCAGTTATGGTTTCCTTTCATCAGATCCCCATATCCTCCGTCCCCACTGCTGGAAACTCGGTTCCGACAGCTCTCCCTTGAACACCTCGGGTGAGACCTCGTCTACTCCACAAACATTGCTAGGAAGGTTAAAACCTATCCAGGTTGGTGCTCAGGGATATTGAGCTGGTTGGACGTCGTCAGAGTGGGAACCCTTGTCGACGAGGATTTGTTGGTGGGTTTCGCTAACACTATGCAAAGGAGACAAACCATTAGAATCTAGACAGAAATTCTGAGAACATGAATATGTAATAATGAATATATGAGCAGAATGCAACTCCAGATTGCATTAAACATCATAAAACCTCGACGGAATTGGAAAAAAACCAAAAGAGTAATACTATGCATGCTGTCCCTGTACTTCGAAAAGACCAAGAGAACATATGAGTTGTCGTCCGTGATTAATGTTGGGTGCTTGGGAGTGGAAATCATAAGTATAGATTAGTGTTGTTAACACAATAAATGTTCACCTAGATCTCCATAGTCTAAACCATAGTCATCCACCATATTCCCACCATTATTTCCTCCATTTTGACCTTCACAACTAAAATTCCACCAAATATGGTCCAAAACATTATTATTCATTCACCATCAATGGAGGGAAGTTGAGAATTTATTGTTATTTATCCCCACTCTCTCCAAAAAGGACAAAAAACCCTAAATATGAGAATGGGTAAAAAACCATAGATAAATACCATGCACAATAAAATACCATGGGTCAAAAAACCTTAGACCATCCTATAAATACATTGTGAAAGTCTCACCAAAAACACTTTTTTTCATCCATTCATTTTTCTCTCAAACCTTTCACCATAATTCCCATATTTTTCCATATCATTTCCCACGGTGTATGTTGAGCTTGCTCCATACCCATTTGTATCCATTCCCCCTATTTGACAACCATTAGTGGAGTAGACTGGAGACCCAAACCGTGGAGTTGCGAGACCACTTCTTGGATGGCTACAGTGGCCCAAATTCAAAAGAAAGGTATTTTTTTTTGTTGTTTTTTATTAGTTTGTAGAATATATTCAAAAAAAAAATTGTTATTGTTTATCGTTGTCATTTAAATTCAAGTAATCCTTTGCACCATTGAACTCTAACCTATGATATGGATGATTTAGAGTAGGTGATTTGTACATAGTAGGGGAGAAATCCCCACTACAAGGACAAGGAGGGGATGCCGAGGGGAGGGAAGTGAATGTCCTCGTAATACCTCCACCATGCGTAACCTTTGATCCAACCACATCTGGGGAATACACAAATCTTCTTACCAAACAAACAACTTATGATATTAGTGAAACCTCCTATAGGATATTTAAGAAATCTTGTGATACCATTCCTATTTGGTAATGTGGCCTAGCTGAAGCGATTATTCTGATTACCTATCATTTTATTGAATTTGTTGCTATGTGTTTGAATATTTATAAAAATATTGAGAGGAACATCATGTACTCTAATAGAAATTGAGTGATTTTCCCCATTAACCTCGATGCCGTGTATGAATTATTATTAATACTAGATAATCAAACACCCCTTGATGCTGAAGCTTTAGCCATATAATTCAAATCCTTTAATGCAAACCCAAAATAGAGATTTTATAGCTACATTCTTACTGGAAGGAGTTGATGCACTAGAAATTACCCTACCTTTTCAAGTTAATGAAGTTATCTTAAGGTTTCTGAACAAAAAAATTCACGCTGAGAAATTTAATTACTCTGAGTATATATCCAATGCTATACACATTTAGTTGCATGAATCAATTATAAGGGTTGTTTTTGCAATCTAAAATACACATTAGTTTAAATACCTTGTGGTTGACCTAACACCCTATAAATGTTGAAGGTCCTAACCTTTAAACTCCCCATAGTTCTGAATTTATTTCCTTAGAAAAATAATTATAAACAAACCAACAGGAACTGGTGACTCCTCACCTGCCTACCTAGGCTTCTATAAAGGAAGATTGCAGATCTAAAATAAAGGGGAGGTAGTGATAAATTACAATCAATTCCCTAATTATATTTATTCTAAGTTCATTCTCAACCCTTACAACTGCATAACAATTGTAGCAATGTTAAAAAAGAAACAATTTATGGTGCAACGCTAGGTGTGAGAGTTGGTATGCTTCTTTTGAAGGTATAATCCGAATAATATGCTTCACTTATTTTGATTTAGCTATAAATTTATACTAATATTAATCCTCTCATGGATGCAAAATCATTCTAAACAACCTAGTGAGGGGCTGATTCTAGATCCTTGTTGTGTGAGGATTCACCCAATTGGGTCTTAATTTGTTGTAGGAAGTACATGGTTTCAAAAACATCCTCATTTTAGGAAGTCAAACATGTTGCTAGATCTATACATTATTTAGTTGTACTCATTCTTCATTAATAAAATTTGAAGTTGTTTATAATTTTTTTCCTCTGTGTGAAGGATTTTTCTTTTCTTTTCATACCACTATTTATTTAGATGCTTCACTCTCACATTTTGTTCTATTTTGTTTTAAACTTTATATTGTTTGTATTTAATTTTCATTGTCACAAAATATTTACAACAACCAATCAGTTGTTAATTGGTTTAGATTTCTAATTCCAAGTGTATTACAACCTATAAGTTTTTTAATATATTTGCTTACACATACGATGTCATGATATATGAAAAATGAGATATATCATATAGTTCAATTCATTTTTTAATCAATATATAGTTAGTTTTCTTATTTTCATACACCATTCACATGAATTTGATAACATCGACACGCATAAGAAAAAAATCATTGTTTTACTTAACTCTAAACTGAAAACAACATCGACTACAATGAGAGTTCAATACACAGAAGTGGAAAGATCTTACAAATCATCAACCAATTTATCTCACATCAGTCATAGGATTTGGATGTAAGATTTATTAGTATCATTAGTTCCCTACAAAGGTGTTTTCATGTCCATTTTAAGTTCCATCCTTGGCATCAATAGGAGGTATTTCACTCTATCACCTCTTTTTGATTTCACAAGATCACTTATGAGTGAAAGAAAAAGAACATAATTTAGATGAGAGTTATTTTAGGTCCCTTATTTTTGTTACTCGTGATAGCATGAACTGGTAATAAAGAAGTAAAATCCAACTTTAAAATGTTGTATGGTTATAAATTGTTCAATAAAAAATAATTGCAAGCAATTAGTGATTAACCACAAGAGTTATTTACCTCCTAGATATTCCTTTTCAAATGAGATGAAGATATGCAAATTAAACCAACAATTGAAATACCATAAGACAAGGTTCTAAGTTATGCACCCATGTACACTGACAAGTAATAATCCATCAATGTGGCTATTATTAAGACTTGTATTTCCACCTTTTAGTATTAACCATTTGCATGGATGGTTACACTTGTAGAATGAGTGGAGTTTTTATATATTAAAAATGACATAGCGAACACACATAGTACATCGTTTATATAGCTACTCTCATGATAGAAAATACCAAGAAACCATTGCATTTAGTAAGAATCATTGTTGACATAGAATTGTCGAAATGGGTTCACACTCTGTTGGCACCCCTAACTCAAAGATCTCCCTAAGAACTTGCCCAGATAGGTTTTACCTTGTCCAACAACACCTATGAAGTAGATGAAGTCTCACCCAAGATGTTCAAGGGAGAACTGTCGAAACCACATTTCCATAGTAAGAAGGAGGGTTTTGTGCATCTACCATTCAATTATCACAACACTATACAGAGATCCATGCATGAGTTTTACATCAATTATTTATCTCATAAACCATTAGATCACAACATTAAGTTTACTTACGAACAGGTCGATCACCATGACATTATTCAAAATGCATAAACATCGCATCATTCAGAAATAACACACATACTGGGACATTGATTCATTCAGATCACATCATTTAACACAAAAAAGAATAAATATACAAAACAAAGTGTTTCCATAAACATCCGTCATGTCATATTACTCTTTGCATCAAACCAAGATCTCAAAATACATTATCAAGTCGTGAAGCAGATACAATGCGATCTTCCGTAGTTACCATCAGACATAACATAAAACATATCAAAACATCTCATCCATGCAACATTACATTCCTACGTTTATTTATAGGCTTACACCTTTTACAACGCGGTCCACTTTAACCGACTTCTTAACTAACTTGGACCATAAACAACAAAATCGTGACCCAACCGACTCTTTTTTGACCTTTTCACCTTGCACTCCATCCTTGGTCTTGCGCATCATCCTCGATCTTGCACATATTTTCCTTACCAAAACCGCCTGCCAACATGCCCCCAACAAAATATTGTGGCTCGCCCTCGATCCACGTCAATTGGAAACAATATATTCATTTTTTTTTATTTTGAAGTCTTCATACTACTATTTGACTATTTCAACTTGAGCCTTCACCTTGTCGTTGATCCCCATGCAGTCTTCAACATCCTTCTCAGATGGATGTTTGAAAATATTAGCAGTTACCTCTCTTCGAATTTCCTACACTACTTGAAGTGGGTTTAATGCCTTCAACAACAGTTGCTCGCCAGCATCATGGAACTCCTCCAACAAAGTTGTGCGATGTTGTTGACGTTCCCATGCCTTTGTTATGCACTACTGTAATGCCTTTAACTCCATTGCTTTGGTGACTTATATGACCAGAGGCATCAGTCTGAGTGATGTCCTCATTGCAGCCAACTACACTTCTGCTTCCCATAATTGAGTGTTCATCTGATCCAACTGCTCGTCTTGGACCACGCTACCCCAAAACTACACGATCACATCTGTGTTCAACTTGGATTCTTTCTCACTTTCCTCGAGCCATGTCGCCGCATCTTCAATGGCACCTTTGCACTCAACAAATTTTTCTGGAGGCATGCTCGGGGTCAGTAATGCCTATAAATATTCGATGTCTCTTTTAAAGTCTGCAAGGACCTGTCCTTAGCTTCTGAGCTTTGGATTCCACAACCATGTGATCTGTTATCTTTGGTACTTCTTGACAGGTGAAGGAAACCACTTTCTCCAGCCTTGCCATATCCAAAGGATTCCACAACCATGTCCTGTGCCTTCTTTAGGTTCTCAATCTCATGTTTTGCTAAATCTTACCGCTCCTGTGACTTTAATAAGTGATAATCAATAATTTTCTCTCGGTTGACCAACTCCTGAATTGATAACATTTGTAATCACACAAAAGTGTGCGTGGGTAACTCATTGAAATCTAACACAATTGTCTCAAATCACTAGTGAGGCATCAACATACTGTCTCTGGATCTCTACTACGTGTGGTGGAATCTGCATGATCCTGACCCGCTTTTCCATTCTTAACTCTCCCGTCTGCTGCAACAAGTTTTCTTCGGGCACCTTCTCTAAAATGGAATTAACTAAAGACTATAGTTGATTTTTTACCTCTTGAAATCCTTTATTTGACTGTTGCCTCAGCTACGCTTCACTTGCAGTAGTTACACCTATGTTATTTTTCTGCTAATGCAGTTCACCTACTCATCCTCCATTGGCACCGTGCTGCTCGCCTCTCCTTGTTCTTGTCTACGCTTCATCCTTATTTCATCAAATTTTTGATCCATCTCCGAATCCATTGGAGTCATTGAAAATGCCTCTCGTGACTCTTGGTCGCTTTCCTTTACCTTGGCTTGATCCAGCAGAGCATCAGGTGGAGGACCCGTTGCTGCATCCAACACTTCTTCAGCACTAACTGATTCTCTCCACTCCATAGGCCACTCAACTACTACTGCATCCAGCTCCTCATTAGTTAATTTGTATTGAGTGGCTAACCATTCCTGTCTGGGTCCCTTATTTCTTGCATGTGAATTGCATGCAGGCCCATCTATATTTTGCTTCCACTTTTTCAGATAAGAACAAAATCTTCACAGTTGCGATCTGCAACACATCCCAATACAGCCAAAACTTGTTGATGTATTTGTAACTTTGGAATGTATTCACTTGTATATCTTATGTATGTACCCCTATGTTTCTATTGAAAAGTATCTATAATGTAATTGAGTCATGTCATGCCTTGATGTTCCTATTGGGAGATTCAATAATGTAAACAAGTCATGTAAAGTCATAGAGTGTAACCCTCCTTATTGATCAAGGGTTAAATTCCCCACAGTTGTGGGGCCCTAGGGTTATTAGAATCTCCTAGAGAAGTTATCCCTAGTGAGCTATTGTCAAGCCAAGAATTAGTATAAACAGAGAGGGAGCCTCTCTATTTAACACACATTCACTCACACTCAGTTGTAGTGCATAACTAAGAGAGAAAGAAGAAGCTGGGACAAGAGAGAGAGAGACTATTGCTATCAGGATATCATCTTATTGTCTTTGGGTTTTACTTTTGGTGTTTATTATATCTCTAAGGAAGTTGTGAGGTTTTCTCCTTTATGGTTTCCCTGAGGAAAATCTTTTTGTTCATTGTCTCTTGTGATTGATTGCTGTGCTTGTTATTCTCTCAGATAAGATCCTAAGATCATATAGATTAAATGTTAAAAATATAACATGGTATTAGAGCTAACCTGAGAAGAAGACACTGTGCATATGCTAAAGCTAGGGCTTCCTACTTTTTGGATCTCTCTCCACAGATTTTCAAAAAAAGGAGGCTAGGCTGAATCTCCTCCCTAAGGTGCATCTTTCTGTCGAAGTAGAATCTGGTTCTGAGCATTTTCAGCTTTTGACCCGACACTACTGCAGGAAATTAGGGTTTTCCATAGAAGTGGAATTTTTGAGTGATCCCAGGCCTGGATTGATCTCCTCCCCAAAATCGAAGTTTAGAGATCGAGATCAAATTTTTTGGTTGGGTATAACTCCTAGAAAGTCAAACCCTAATCTGCTCCTGAACCAGAAAACCAACTCTGCAGAAATTCAGCTCCAGATCTAGTTCTGACAACTTAACCTGGTAAGCTCTAAATATTTTGCATTTCCATTTGAGATTCTCTGTTAATATGTCTCATCATACCAAGCTTGATGAAAATATTGAGGGAGATGATAACTTCTGAGCTTGGAAAAATAGGATCTCCCTGGTCTTGGAAGAAGATGAGTTGGACTCTTACATCAATGAAGAGGTTCCAGTTCCAGAGGGAGATGAGGCTAAGGAATTACACAAGAATAAATTGGTCATGACAAAGAGGATTATTTCTGATTCAATCAAGGATCACCTCATACCATAGGTGTCCTCCCTAAAGACACCTAAAGAGATGTTTGATGTCCTGACCAAGTTATTTGAAGGGAAGAACATAAATCATAAGATGACTGAGAAACCAATTGAAGAATGTAAAGATCCAGAATGCGGAGACCATCCAGTCTTACTTTACAAGGGTCTCTCAGATCAAGGAACAACTTGAAGCGGTAGATGAAGAAGTAGAGAATGCAGAAATTGTGATGACTACCTTGAATGGTATCCCTAGGGCATGGGACTCTTTCATTCAAGGGATCTGTGCTAGAAAGAAGTTGATCAAGTTTAGCAGACTATGGGAGGAATTCTCACAAGAAGAATCTTGAATATTAGCACGAGAATAAAATATGGGAAGTGAATATCAAGCTCTCACAATACAATACAAGAAAAGCAGAACAAACCATCACAAAGGTAAGCACTCTCGCCCGAAGAAAAACACTAGAAAATATAACAAAGATTTGTCTAAGTACATTTACTATACATGTGATGAAAGAGGACACCTTGCAAGAGATTGTCCTAGAAACAAAGATAGATCTCACAAGAGGAAGGGAAACAAGAAAATACATCATGCTCATGCTGCAGAATATGATGAGCCTTCCAAGAAGATAATCAAACAAGACAATGATGATTCTTCAAGTGATGAAGAATATGTTTTTATTTGCACTCTCATGGGAAACATCACATATGGAAGCAATGATTGGCTTATAGATAGTGGGGCTTCCAAACACATGATGGAATTCAAAGAATCATTTGTGAAACTATCAGAACATGAATCACCCCACAAGGTGAAACTTAGGGATGACTACCAGTATCCAATAAAAGGTAGTGGAGAATCCTCCTACAAATTAGACTCTAGAAAGTCTATGAAAATAAAGGATGTCCTATTTCTACCAGGACTAAAGAAGAACCTTCTCTCCATCTCTGCATTAGATGCAAAAGGCATGAGAGTTGAATTTATAGATGGACAAGTTCTCATGTGGCCAAAAGGAAAGACTATTAACGGTGCAGTAGTAATTGGAGGATAAGAGGGAGGATTATATATATTAAAGGGCCAACCAAAACAAGATTTGGTTCATGACTCAGTAGAACCAAATGAACTTTGGCATAGAAGGATTGCACATGTGCACTATAGGTCACTACCACTTGCAAGAAAAGCTATTGAAGGTCTTCCAGAAATACAAGCAAAACATGAAGGAGTATGCAAGGGATGTGCGAAAGGAAAGAACACAAAGCAGACATTTCCAAGTAGCAAAAGCAAGCCTAAAGGAATCTTGGAAATCATTCACTTTGATGTATGCAGTCTGATGTCATCCAGTTCATTAAGCGGGTATGTATACTATGTTTATTTCATTGATGTTTTTTCTAGGAACACATGGATATACTTCATGAAGAACAAAGATGAATTATTCAGCAAGTTCAAGGAATTCAAAGCCTTGATCGAAAACTACACAAAGAAGAAGATCAAGGTTTTCTGATCAAACAATGGCAGAGAATTCACATCAAATGAATTCAAGGAATTATGCAAAGATTCAGGGATTAAGAGGGAGTTTACCACTCCATATAATCCACAACAAAATGGGGTTGCAGAAAGAAAGAATAGAACGATCATGGAAGCTGTAAGGGCAATGCTTCATGATCAAGATCTTACCATGCATCTATGGGAAGAAGCTGCTAGGACAACTGTGTATGAATAGAACCGTACTCCACATAGAGTACTTGAGAACAAGACACCTGAAGAAGTGTTTTTCGGCAAGAAACCAGAAGTCAGTCATCTTAGAATATTTGGATGTCTAGTGTACATTCACATTCCAAAAGAAAAGAGGACAAAGTTAGATCCTTCAGGAAGGAAGGGTATATTTGTGGGATACTCTAAAAGCTTGAAGGCTTATAGAATATACTTCCCAGGATTCAAGAATATCAACATCAGCAGGGACGTAACATTTGACAAAGACTCAGCTTACAACAAATCTATAAAGAGACCTACTGAAGAACCTGAAGAAACATAAGTACCCAGAATTCATGACACAACCATGAATGATGCAACTCAAGAAGAAGATCGAGAAATAGAATAACCTCAAGAACCTATAGATCCACCTCAGGAGAAGAATCCTCACAAGAGGAAACCTGCATGGGTACGAGAAGCAATCCAAGGTGCATAAATATATGGGGCTCTAGAAGAGATACATAGAGAGAGGAAAAGAACCAGGTCTTGCTCCGGTTATGTAGCCCTATTATGTGACTTCATTAATAAAGAACCTTCCAACTATGAAGAAGCGATAGAAAATAAAGAATGGAAGGATGTTATGATTGAAGAGTATCAATCAATCATGAAGAATGATGTTTGAGATGTTGTCCCAAGACCAGAGGAGAATTCTATTGTGACTTCCAAATGGATCTATAAGATCAAGCATGCTGCAGATGGTAGCATAGAGAAATATAAAGCAAGATTTGTGGCTCGTGGTTTCTCCCAGAAAGAAGGAATAGATTATGAAGAAACATTTACACCTTGTTATACTACAATCCTGTCACCACCATGTGATAATACCCTTGACTTACATATTTTCCCTTAATCCCAGCACTTGGAGAGGAAACCCATGTTGATTGTCAATCTTTCATAAAAATACTCAGCACCGTGCTTTCCTCGTTATCCATGAGCTGTACCTTCCTTGCACCTCCTGTATCTTATTTACCATAAGCGGTGGCACTGCTTATAGCCTTTGGTCCATAAGCATTTTTAACCTGAACCGCTCTGTCATAAGAGGCAAAGGCGGTGCCCTAGGTAAAATGGGAAAAAAGAGAGGTTTCTCGAGGCTTCTAGATCATGAGCCTCGTGTCCTCTCTTATCCCTATCATTATGGGTAAATTGAGCTCGAGATCCCCCATCATAGGATCTTAGAGGCCACATCATCCACAAATATCTCAACCATTCCTATCCATTGAGCCTTATAAATACAAGCTCATGTCCATGGTTGAGGGGGGAACGATAGAGGTATTGTTATGCTGTTGGATTGACCACTTGGCCCAATCCATTGGAGGGCATAGAGAGAAAAGTTGGAGCTTATGGGGATGAAGTGTTGGTTTCATGGATATGCATGTCAACACTAAGGTTTAATTGGTTGTAAACTTCTCCATTCATCTTAATGCAAAGCTTATTTTCGTCCCACATTACTGTTGTTTTGATTTCGCATGTAAATGTTGTTGGATTCCTTAGTCACTGACATGGATAAATAGATTATGTTCTGGTAGCTTTGATGTGTTTGCTCGTTTAATCTGATTGTAGGTACACAAGTTTACTATCGAAGTGGTATTCCAGGTATCTACGACATCCAGGGAGGATCTTCATCCTTTTTCGTTCATTTGTTCTGGATCTGAACCATTCAGACTAGAGGAACAAATTCTGTCCGCAGAAGGTGAAATATTCATGTTTACAAATATGGCGACTCCGCTGGGGACTAAATATATGTATCAGTTGATCTGATCTTCCTCAGTTCTTCAAATCTTGTTTGAATCCAGGCTCCTTCTCCAACTCTCTTCAGTTAGATCTGCTATATGACTCAATGGATTTTGGTTTGAAACTTCCAGATCTTTCTAGATCTGAATTATTTTTGACCTTTTATGCTCTTTCTCACTCTCAATCTATCAGTTTTTACCTTGCTCTGGTCTTTTTCTGACTTGATCTGTCATTCTCAGTTGCATTTTGGATTTTTATAGGGAACCACGCTCATATAGTTGGCGAGAAGCATTGCCACCGCCTGAACCTAGTTAGCAGCCCGCGGTGCCACCGCTTGAGTCCTATTGGTGAGAAGCGGTGCTGGTCCAGAACCGCTCTGTCAAGATTTGTCTAGCGCGGTGCCAGGTAGGCATCATTCCAAGACCTCTTTTTTCTAATCTTTTGCAAAAAATTGAGTTGATTTGCTTTCAGCCCTACACTGTCAAGCTTGTGTGTCAGAATCTGATGCTTGTGGTTTGAAATTTTATGGTTAAATATTGGTTTGATTGGAAAATTCAAAAGCTATATTAGGCTTATTGATTGTTCATTCACTTTGGTGCTTGTTGGTTGTGATTGTGAAAGAACTTCTTGTTTTTTGAAAATATTAGGGTGTTAGTAAGATCTCTTTTCATCTCTATGATATAGACTGAAAGAAAAACATTTGATTAGCGTCTAGGTTTCATTTCTTGTTTGCATAGAGAACTTCTTTTTCCTCCTTTTAAATTTTTTTTTTTTGACTGAGATTAGGTTATCATCATTGAGCATTGGACATTGGATCTCTGATTGGATTTACAAGATTTCAGGCTCTTTATGTTCTTTTGTCTCTTATGCATTTAGTACTATCTCATCAAAATAAAAATATGGTAGTTTTAAGTTAGATTTGCCTATGTTTTGAGAAAAATTGAAAAATAGAATGCATTTGCATGTAGTGTGCTTCTTGTTTTTCTTTTAGGAAAAGAGACTCTTCCCCTTCTTATTGCTTTCAGAAAAGAGAAATCAGTTTGGAAAGTGCTGCTTGTCTTTGAATTTGTGTTCAAGATTGTTTTTTGGAAATATTTTTGGTCTTGAAACAAAAGAAAAGACTCTCTTTCCCTACCGTAAGTAGGCATACTGAACAGTAAAGTGGAATATTTGCATACGCATACTACATGGTTTTAATTTTCTGTCAAAAAACCATGCATTGACCTAACTGTCCACTTTAAAATTAACAGTAGTTATAGGTTAAAATTTACATAGAAATTGGAGTGATAGGTTAGAGACTTGTTTGGGCATCGTTAAGCGTAGGAGCTGTTATTATTTGTCCGCATTACATCCCGGGACTCACGCGGTTCTTCCACGTACCGTCGGTACATCGAACAGCCTTTCACGTACCCTTGAGGTATATATAAAGGTACTTCATGTAATTGATTGTATATCAAAAGGCCCCTTGTGTACAGTTATGCATTAGACATCACTACTACCGATTCGAGCTCCCACATACCTTGAGTATATCGGGAGACCCCACTAGGATACCTTATCCATCTGAGAAAATCCCTTTGGTCGTCTTTCTTGGAGCCATACACCGAAAAATAGCTTTTGGGGAGATTACTACGCATGTACCCTTGAGGTATATCGTGAGTGGCACCTTCTTGACAAATCCTGGTGAGAGACCTGACTATCAAAACTCCTCCTATCATTTTAAGTGTGCTTGTTTGACCTATAGCTTGTTTAGGGAAATTTTTTGCTGTGTTTTCTAGTTTTTCAGACCCTAGGTTAGATAGGAAATGTACAAACTGGCTGAGTTAAGACAGTCCAGAAGAGTATGGGGCTTGCCGCCTGATTTTATTCCTGGTTCAGGAGAAAATCCAATGGAAGTTATCGACCAAGGAACTGCTACCACCTCCCAGGTGGGAGATAATGTGGTTGCAGAAAGTGGAGGACCACATTCTTCACACTCGCCTCCCTTGGTCCAACAACCTTCTCGGGGAAATACCTCATCCCATTCTCCCGAAGAAGTTCACGTTGATGATACTACCCGTCCGGATTATGGTCCCAATGCTCCATTTTGGGATACCTCTATAAGACAGGCCATTGCCTCATATGGCACCCGTGTAAACCCTTTTGGAGAAGTTTCTCCGAATGAAGAAGAACGTAGACAATAACACGCAGCCATTCTCTATGCACTGGATATTGAAAGATAAATAGATGACATATTGGGCACGCCACCAGCACGTTCCACAGCTATTCTTGTGGGATATCGTTCACTTGCCGATTCTATGAGACCCATTGAACCGATTATAGATCAAACAATAACACCACACAACCCAAGTCAAAATACCAACCCCACCACCTCCCATGTTATGTCTGTTCTCAATATTCCTAGGTCTTCTGCACCTGGGACCCAACCTTCAATTCTTGTGTCATCATTACCTTCTAGTGCCGGGGGCAACCCCTGGCACGACCTATGTTATTTGGCACCAAAATTGTACCTAATCAAGGACAGACCTCTAAGATAGAACCTTCTACAGTTTATGTCACTCCCACCCATACTAATGTGGTTAATCCCCCATCTAGTTCAGGTCATCCCTTAGGGGTACAACCTGTAACCATTCAATCTTCTAGAGGTTATGGTTATCAAATACCTGTAGGAAACATTAATCATCCACCTAATCCTACAGGAATGACTTATGCTGGGATTCCATACCCTAGTAATACTTTTACGCCATGGGGGAAACCTAACTGGTCTTACATGCCAGCTATGGGGGGGATACCTATACATACCGCGGGAGGTACTAGAGGACTACCTTATGGAGGTCCTCCCCCTAGGGGGCCTAATGGTCCTTGAGGACATGGTGGTTTTCCTCCTCAGGGTCCTAGTGGCTTTCCTCCTGATGGCCCTGGAGGGTCCGATGACCCTCCTCCTAGTGGTTCTGGAAGTGCTAGAGGGTCTGGTGTTCCACCTCCTGGTGGTCTTGGTGGTCCTAGAGGCCCCAGGGGTCCTCCTCCCAGAGGCCCTGGTGGTCCTAATGGTCCTGATCCTAGAAATAAACCCCCTACTGGCGGATTTTCCATTAGTTCTTCGTCATAAAAACCTGTCTATCAGTCCACTTACGGTCCTACTGGTAATTATATGCCATATCAATATTACCAGTGTGTGCAACCTAACTGTCAGTTACCTTTCCTAGCAACTTTGGACTTACCTGATTTGTCCAAGTTGATTAATGACCCCATTCGACACAATCCCTCGTGGCCTCCCATTTCGGTAAAGTTACCATCGGACATCCTGAAGTTCGATGGGAAGAAAGGAGATGATCCAAAAAACCATGTCATGACATTCCATTTGTGGTGTTCTTCAAACTACCTCATGGATGATTCAGTTCGGTTACGACTTTTTCAGTGAACTTTGATCGGTACAGTCGCGAAGTGGTACATTGAACTCCCACAACATTCATTTGTGGATTTTGGCTCGTTGGAAACTGTATTTCTTACACACTTTCAGATCCCTATTCGTTATGAAACGGGTACTGATCTCTTAACCTCTCTGCGACAAAACACCTCCACCCATATATCCGATCATATCCATGAATGGAGAAGGCAGAGAAGGCTTATTAAGGCACCTATTCTAGATCAGTTATTAGCTGATTGGTTTACCAAATCTTTGTTGCCTCCATATGCCCGATACGTGGCTATGGGCGGTGCCATTACTGAAGAGCAGGCTATTAGTCAAGCCCAGTATCTAGACTTGGTCTATTCCTAGTCTGGAACTCTTTATGACCTGATTCCGCAAGCACCTCACCCAAGCACTGATCCAACCAAGTCACTAGCAGAAGTACCTGTTGATGGGATTGTTGGTTCAATCCAATCCTCATCAGTAGAAAAACCTACCAAGCAACCCCCCCGGACTTCCACCCTTACTCCTTCTACTCCTAAGGTTTCCGCTGAGGTCAATTCTATTCAAAGTACTCAAAGCTTGGGCAATAATAAAAATAAGGGTAAAAATAATAATAAAAAACCTGGAAACCAATAGGAGAATCCAAGACCAACCAATAGTGATGACGATAAAGGGAAAAGAAAGGAAAAATATCCATGTCTGCTATGCGGAGGTGACCATTTCTCAAAAGAGTGTCCCCGTCGGGACGAAATCTCCCAATTTTTGAAATCAAATCCCACACCTGCAGTACTCACGGATCCTTTTCCCTCCCAACAACAACTGATAGACCACATGTCTAATTAGGGTAACTCTAGTTCATTAGAGGACATTTGTATGATGTCCTTGGAGACCATTAATCTACAAACTCAAAGCTAGAATTATGACAAACCCACAGACAAGAAAGAAGATCATCCTTCTTTAGGAAAAGCTCTCTCTACTAGTTCTCCTGAATCCTCGTCTATTGTCCCCCTATCCATCAAGAAGCCTACTCTTGACATGATTTTGCGTCCACCCAAGCGTACTCTTAGAAAGGCTGTATTTAACCCTAATACCTGAGCTGTTCAATTTTATAATGTAGTTGAATATCTCACTCAGGCACCTTGTGCAATGTCTACCTTAGAGGTACTCCAAAGTTTCCCTACACAACGCAAAAACTTGTTGATAGCATTAGGAGATTTAGACTCGGATAATACTAATTTGATTCATTTCAATGTTGAGAACTATAAGTCTAGGTTACCTCATAAACTTGCTTTTCAGATCATTAGGAAAGTAGTTGGAAAGAAAGTTTTTCAAACGGTTCTAGATGAAGGAGCTTCGACTTCGGTTTTGTCTCTATCTTGTTGGAAAGCTCTCGGCTCTCCCGAGCTTGTAACATCACCTATGACTCTAAAGGCCTTTAACATACAGGGTTTCTAGCCCCATGGTCTCATATCAGTGCTAGCAGTCGATCTTGGGGGAAAAACCATTTCCATTCAAGTAGAAGTGGTAGATGCCCCGTTAGATTACAACCTCCTTCTAGAAATAAATTGGTTCTATTCCATGACTGCTGTCACTTCAACATTATTCCAAACAGTCCAATTTTCGTATCTAGGGAGAATTGTTACCATTGACCAGCTTGATTTCTGCACGCCGGATGTGACTACCTCCATGGATAATAACATCCCCATGTTAGGCCAGTCCCCTTCTCCTTACCAGTCGATTGGGGTAGGCATGTTGAAGGATTCATCCCTTATGGGGATTTTTCCATCCAATCCTCCTAAAACAGATACCGTGACAGTCCACATGATCGCCTCATTTGATTGCGAGCCTAAGGGCAAACAAGTTGTTGAGTCCACCTTGTTGAGTCCACATGAAGCAATGTATGAGACCATTCAAACCTTTTTTGATGATCACACTGATGACCTTCATCTAGTGGCTTTGGATCCTTACCATTTACCGTACTGGTTAGAACCTTCTCTTCCTGTTTTAGATTATCTCTCTGAGACTTTTCCTTCTGATGAGTCCATTATAGAGATCATGAATACAGATGAGTCCATTTGGGAGGATCACCATCATAGATCCATGTTCCTCCCCAAAACCAATATGGTTAACCATGATTATGCATCCCTGTTTCCTACTGATATTGTCAATGTACCCCAAAGTCCCATATTGTTGCAAGATACAGATTCTAAAAGAAACCTTTGCAACATTACTCAAATGAATCTGATTGACATATTAGCCAAGCCCAATACCATCGAGCATGTTCATGTTGGGCAGAACTGCTCGGCAGATGAATCTGAATCATAGAAGGCACTTTTCAAAGAATCTTGTGATATTTTTTCCTGGTCCTATGAAGAGATGCCGGGGATTGACCCATCCATTGTGGTCCATGAGATTAAAACCTATCCCACGACCAAACCTGTCAGGAAAAAACTAAGGCAAGTCCATCCTCGAAAGGTCATAGCTATTAAAGCTGAAATTGAGAAACTTCTCAAACTTGGGTTTATTTATCATGTACCCCTAACAGAATGGGTATCGAACATTGTCTCTGTCAATAAAAAGAAGGGAACCATTAGAGTCTGTATCGACTTTAGGGATTTGAATAAAGCTTGCCCCAAGGACAACTTTCCTACTCCGCACATCGATCAGATTATCGACAGCTGTGTCGGAAGTGTCATCTTCTCATTTATGGATGGCTTCTATGGCTATAATTAGATTGAGATATTACCCACCGATCAGCATAAAACGACATTCATTTTCCCATGGGGAACCTTTGCATATAAGAAGTTACCTTTTGGCTTGAAAAATTCTAGAGCCACGTTCCAGCGTGCGATGTCCTATGTGTTTCACAATATTAAACATATTGTTGAACCGTACCTTGACGTCCTCCCCGCTCATTCACATCGACGAGAGGACCATCGTGGTCATCTTAGAGAGATATTCCTGACATGCTGTCATTATAATATACAGCTCAATCTGCATAAATGTGTTTTTTGCGTTGAGATGGTACGTCTGCTAGGTTTTGTGGTATCCAAAGATGGCATCCAGATTGATCCTCTAAAAATTGGCACCATTTTAGCTCTACCAGCCCCAACCAACCTCCTTGAACTCCAAATTTTGCAAGGGAAGGCAAACTTTCTCCACCATTTCATGTGCAATTTCACAGAGAAAACGCACGGTTATATGCGTCTCCTCAAGAAGAACACCCCATTCTTCTGGGATGACCAAGCCCAACGTGCCTTTGATAATATTAAACATGCTCTGACTCATTCACCCATGATACACCCCCCGGATTATTCAAAGGAATTTCTCATGTATATTGCTGCCTCCACTACTACCATCGCTATGGTTTTAGTGCAGGAAAATCCCACCGTTCAGGAGCACGTGATTTACTACGCTTGTAAGAAACTCATGGATTCTGAAACTTGCTATTCATGTGTGGAAAAGTTAGCATTGGCCATGGTCATTGCTGTACAAAAATTTCATCACTACATTTTGCTCTGCACAACCACTGTATTGGCAGATCAGAACCCGATGTATTACATCCTGACTCGTCAGGTGCTCCGAGGCAAGTACTCCCACTGGATAGTCATACTTTAGGAGTTTGATCTGGAATTTGCCAAAGCCACATCAAAGAAATCCTTGGTCTTTGTCGAGCTCATGTGTGATATTCCCTATGCTTCGATGGAATCTGACCCCAGTGATTCATTTTCGGATGAATTCCTATTTTTGATTAGCACTACTGATCCATGGTATGGATATTTGCTTCTTTATCTCCAAACACAATGATTTCAGCTGCATTTATCCCGTGACGATCATCGTTGTATCCGTCACCACATGAAATACTACCTCATCCTGCATGATACCTTGTATAGATGTGGGATTTATTCTATTCTCCGGTAATGCCTCACCCATGAGGAGGCTGAACATGTGTTGAATGATTGCCACTCTGGAGCATGTGGTGGTCATTTATCTGGGATGGCTACAACCCAGAAAATCCTTCACGCTGGATATTTCTAGCCTTCTATCTTCAAAGACTGTCATGAGGCTGTTAAGAAATGCCCACCTTGTCAACACTTTTATCCCAAAAAGCAAACTCATCCTGCTTCGCTACACCCCATCATTTCCGTTGGCCCATTCACCAAATGGGGGATTCACTTCATGCATTGTAAGCCTACCTCAGCCAGGGGGCATGGTTACATCATCGTAGCCGTTGAATATTTTACAAAATGGGCTGAGGCCATGCCTACATATGCATAAGATGGTAAGATTGCCACTCTCTTCTTGTTCAATCATATTATATCTATATTTGTAGTCCTGCAGTCCATCGTTACTGATCACGGATCACATTTCTGGAATTAAATGATGGAGGAACTGAGTGCCAAGCTATCCATGAAAACTCTATGCCATATTATCCTTAAGCTAATGGTCAGGTAGAGGCCATTAACAAAGTTTTAAAAACTATGCTTCATCGGATGGTTGGAGATCATAAATCCAACTGGCACCGTGTTCTTTTCTCTGCTCTTTGGGATTATCAAAATTTCGTGAAAACAACCACTGATTTCATGCCATTCTAGCTTGTCTATGGCTTGAAGAAGTCTTACCGATTCAATGTCAGATTCCATCTTTACAACTTACCGTCGAACTTCTCCCAGACACTTCCACAGAGGAAGAAACATTTTTGTACTTGAATAACCTTGATAAGACTCACAGAGATGCTACCTTGGCTAATGAGGCAAATAAGAAATGCATCAAGGCGCAGTATGATAAATCCGTCCAACCTCATGCCTTTAATGAGGGTGACCTAGTTTTGACTTACGACTAGAAATATGACAAACTAGGGAAGGGTAAGTTCGAGTCCATGTGGTACAGACCTTTTGTTATTTCTAAGGTTTTAGAGAAAGGAGCCTATGAGCTCGTTGACTATGATGGAATCCCTTTAGGGAAACCTCGCAATGGGTTGTAACTAAAAAGGTACTATGCCTAGGTCTTTCTTGGATGGTATCCTGTATATATGTATATTGCTTGGCTTTTAGTGTGCTTTTAGTATTTTCAAGATGGTTTTGAGTTTAGTGTCCATATATATTTATACCATGTTTTGGTCATGCATATGGCTTTCTACGGCTTCGCTGATGGTGCTTACCACCACACCTTGAATCTCGCCTCAGCTGCTTGGGTCCTCTATTCCCTGGCTGAATATTTGGTCAGTTCAGGAGCGGTTTGTATAGGTCCCACTACTAATAACATCATCGAGTATCAAGCAGTCATCGGTCTTCTAACTGAAGCTGCCTCCCAAGATGTTCACAATCTGGTAGTCTTGATGGACTCACAACTTGTGGTTTACCATCTGAACCATATCTACACCATTAGAAACCCCGTGCTTCTTCGTCTCTTTCGGAGGGTACGTTTACTAGAAAGATCATTTGAAACCATCACTTATAGGAATATCCCTAGGAAACATAATGTAGTTGCTGACTCATTAGCTAATTACATCCTAGATTGGCATATTGCCCATTCATGACATTGAAATCAAACATGGTCTATTGTAAATAAACATTTAAAGACACATAAAACTCATGTAAAATACATTCACCAGTTGAGACATATAAACACCAGGTAAAAGCCTATATATATATATGAATAAGTTCACAAAAAATAGGTCACAAGACCTCATCCGAAGCACGTAGGCTTTCAAGAAAAATCACCATACAAAATCCTGAAGTTGTCAACTTTTAGTACATATCTCATATACACAATCTCTAGTGATGCTCGTGGTAGCACATCACTGCCTGAGCTACTCTATGTAGCAGCCTACTGAATCGACCTGGGACTCCCACTGTAGGTCTCTGATACCTCGGAGGGAGGTCATCAATAGAAGCATCTAGGATATCCAAGGTCAACCTCTCCAGTTTTTCCTCTAACTCCTTGGAGATATCATCATTATGTGGTACAAAGTAGGCTGCAACTCGCCTATCCAATGGGGAGGCTCCCCCAGGCAGCGCTGCTCCAACATCTGCATGAGAATGTCCAGGTCTCATTACTTAACATAAAAATTATAAAACAATAAAAAAACATAAAAACATTTCATCCATTTTAGGGTTTCTTGCTTCTTACCGATGTCGCCCCACTGTCCACCAGGTGGGAGTGGTAGGTCAATATTTCCACAGAAGTTTGTGCCTGCATAAGCATAATCCTCCACAATGAGGATCTGATCATGGAGCCATCTGAAGAACGGGTCATCGAACTTCACCTTCCCCCTGCCTTCTCCTGTACGAGCCATAATCTGGACCCACCTCAGCATACGAGGGTCCCGTGCTCTCAGGCTTCTGAAGACAACCTAAGGTCTCATCTGTGGCACCTGCTTGAAGAAGAAGCATGCTAAAATAGAACCAAAGCCAAACTACTTTAGCTCTCCCTGCCGACACTTAGTCAGCTGATCTTTGAATATTGGAAGCATGGCTTCCTCTTAGTTGAATATTGTGGGTGCCATGGCCTCTATGGCATATAACATGTGTGCCCTAGAATCCTGGTGCACACCCTGACTCTCGGTCACCCTCTGCATGGTAAATAGGATAGTCCGTAGGGGTCCATCCATCACTGCTCTGATGGGGATTTTCTTCCCTGCTGTCCTCGTCCTTGGAACACAGTGATGATCTATCAACTCTCAAGTGGTAGTATCCCCTCCCCGGGAACTTGTCAGTGAGATGGGGCACCCCGTCTCAAGAGACCAGTCAAGAAGTAGATGTCCTCTACCTCCACTGTCAAAATATGGGCCCCAACCTCGAAATGCTACTGCTCTGGATTCCACATCTGAAGTATGTGCTCTAACAACCGCTCATGTGATACCATGCTTGGGGTCTGAAAGAATTCCAGGAGCCCACAGTCTCGTAATTCGGCTATACAACCCCCATTCCTTTCAGCGAAAGCATCATCATTGTCATGTTGTCTTTCTTTCCATATCACCATGATTGAGCAACAAAAACCTGCCAAAAACAATTATAGCACACATTAGAATCATCTCTAATAATTTAAATTCAAAAGAATGGTTTATTATTGCTCGTGCTATCAGTTTGAAATCTCCACGGCCGACACCACCTGTGCACCGTTGGAGACAGACGGTGGCACCTCCTGTCATCTTTGTTTTAGGCGCGGTTCTAGTGAGGTACCGCGTATCCCTCAAGGGGTATGCGCGGTGCCCATTTTCATGGTTTTAGGGCTTGCCATACAAGCCCAAAACCCCATCAAAACTCAAAATGAAGACTATGAAAGGAAAGATTAAGGTTTTAGCTATTACTTGGAACTGACGGTGCTCAAATCCGACAGTGGGAACTCCCAGTATTAGCTACTGAAGATCTGACTAGGAAAGTGCTCCAAATGCTCTCCACTATGGGTAAATAGTAAAATGATTTGATTTTTACTATTTGCATGACTTATATACGCATTTTTAGGGTTTGATATACTATAGTTTTGATTTAAAATCACTTTTTATTTGAAATTTATCTATCGTAATCCCTTAATGTTCATCATGAGTGCATTTAACACTTGTTTTTGAGTCGATTGCAAGATAGAAGCACCATAGCAAAAAGCTTTTGGAGTTTGTTTACGACTTTTTCGTACTTCCATAAAACAGAAAAAGTTGATGAGCGTTTGTTACGACACTTTGGTCACGCTCCTTAAACCTAGTATCAAAGGTTCGAGTCTGTTTCCGATTCTTTCCAGGCTCATAAAAAATTGACATTGTGTAAAGAAACCTCATGGAGTCTTCTTTCACCTCTTTTCAGACTCCTTAAACACGAAAAAGATCATCGAGTCCGTTTCTGATTCTTTCCAGGCTCGTAAAAATTGACATTGTGTAAAGAAACCTCATGGAGTCCTCTTTAAACTCTTTTTAGGCTCCCTAAATACGAAAAGATTTTCGAGCGATATTGTCTTCTTCACACTCGTTAAAGCATTTGAAGAGTTGTCTCTTCGACGGTAGGTTATCTCTTTTTCGGTTTGGATAGACTATTTATGAAAAAGGAACACTCTAGCCAATCATGACTGGAATAGTTCTCTAAGGTATGATTTTACACTTTTTTGGGCCTTAGAGACTAAATCATACAAAAAAGGACCCCTCTAGAGTCTTCTTCCGTAATCGTTCAGACTCTCTAAACATGAATGATACCGAGTTTTCTTTCATTAGACTCGTTAAATTAAACATTGAGAGACCCATTTTGGGAACGAACCCCTCCTCTCTCAGGTTCATAAAACATATGAGTCTGGACTTGTCTTCTGACAAGCTATATCGAGTGTTTGTTACCCTCTTTGAACTCGTAAAACGGAAAAGAGGCACTCATCGATCATGATGGGGAAAATGGGAAGGGAATAATTTTGCAAATAAATGATAGTAGTTTGTCGTTACCTTTGAACATGGCACTTGGCTACATATAATGTCAGTCAATTGGGTATTCAGCTGATCTCCATGATGATCCACTTTCATGAGTCATGCTACTCCTTTGAGTCTTTCAAAAGAATGCATTGTCTACTATCGTATTGTGTGTTTGTCTCGTCCAGTCATGCTGCCAAGTCTTTTGTCGTGCCTCCCGATGTTCAAAGGGAATTTGAAGAAGTCTTACCTCTGTAGTCGACATAGTCTTTGTGTAAGTACTTTTGAGTTAGTCCTATGGTTACTACATTCACATCATTCCAGAACTATGTTTCAAGTTTCGTGTTGTCGATGTGGGACTCATCATGGCCCTCCTTCGACGAGACTATTCCCGTCGACATCAGCTCATCATCCGGGAAATAGTCTTAGAAACAATACTTAGTACCTTGAGATATGTATGGCTTAATGATATATTCTCTTGCTCTTGACATCGGTTCACATCATTGACCTTTGATCGACAAAATCGACTAGGTGTTCGACATCAGGACATCTATTCACACTCAGTAGATTGTACTAGGGTACCTTTGGAATCATTAATATCAATGGTGATCTCCCTCGCACTTGTTAACGGTTCACATCATTGGCCGATAATCAAGTGGTTTCTACCATGTTCAACTTCAGATCATTGTAATCACATGGATAGAATCATACTTTGTGGAAGACGAGACGAATACCCTGGGTATTTTTTTAAAGCACTGATTGCTTTTTCCCCAGGTTGCGATGGAGTTTTGTATATCTAGCATGGATGCACATTTGTATGGTTGTGGATATGCTCAAATTTGTGTCTGTATGACATAGATCTACATTGTATGTCTGGTAGCTATGTCCAAGTTTGAGTCCTCTATCACATGGATCTGTGTTGTATTCTAGTAGCCATGCTTGTTTATTCCTCCCATGGATCTTCCTTGTATTGGTCTGCAGCCATGAGTTGGTTACTTATGTCTATGAGTCAAAAATATTGATGTACTATAGATTCCCACTTGATGACATGCTCCTATCGAGCCGACATTTTCACCTCGCAGTGACGATTTGTTCTCTCAAAGCTCTTATTTATCGTATCCCTCTAAGACTCATGCTTTGGGGGACATCTTGTTATACTAAAATCCTGTCACCACCATGTGATAAGACCCTTGACTTACATATTTCCCCTTAATCCCAGCACTTGGAGAGGAAACCCATGTTGATTGTCAATCTTTCATAAAAATACTCGTCACCGTGCTTTCCTCGTCATCCATGAGCGGTACCTTCCTCGTACCGCCTATATCTTGTTTACCATAAGTGGTGCCACTGCTTATAGCCTTTGGTCCATAAGCATTTTTAACCGGAACCACTCTATCATAAGAGGCAAAAGGTGGTACCCTGGGTAAAATGGGAAAAAAGAGAGGTTTCTTGAGGCTTCTAGATTATGAGCCTCGTGTCCTCTCCTATCCCTATCATTGTGGGTCAGTTGAGCTCGAGATCCCCATCAGAGGATCTAGAGGCCACCTCATCCACAAATCTCTCAACCATTCCTATCCATTGAGCCTTATAAATACAAGCTCATGTCCGTGGTTGAGGGGGGAATGATAGAGGTATTGTTATGCTGTTAGATTGACCACTTGGCCCAAGCCATTGGAGAGAATAGAGAGCAAAGTTGGAGCTTATGGGGATGAAGTGTTGATTTCATGGAGATGCATGTTGACACTAAGGCTTAATTGGTTGTAAACTTCTCCATTCATCTTAATGCAAAGCTGATTTTCGTCCCACATTACTGTTGTTTTGATTTCGCATGTAAATGTTGTTGGATTCCTTAGTCACTGACATGGATGAATAGATTATGTTCTATTAGATTTGATGTGTTTACCTGTTTAATATGATTGCAGGTACACAATTTTACTATCGAAGCAATATTCTAGGTATCTATGACATCCAGGGAGGATCTTCATCGTTTGTCGTTCATTTGTTCTGGATCTGAACCATACAGACCAGAGGAACAACTTCTGTTCGCAGAAGGTGAAATATTCCTATTTACATACCTGTAGCCAGATATACTTCCATCAGATCAATACTTGCTTTAGCTACAGTCATGAAATAGAAAGTACAATAGATGGATGTCAAGACATCTTTCTTGAACGGTGTAGTAGAAGAGGAAGTATATGTGGAGCAACCACTCACTTTTGAGACACATGACAGAGAGACTCATGTGTGTAAGTTAAAGAAAGGCATGTACAGTTTGAAACATGCACCCAGGACATGGTACAGAAGAATTGACAGCTTCCTATCCAGTTTGGGCTTTACCAAGAGTAAAGAAGATTCCAACCTTTACTGCAAGGTTGAAGAAGGGAACCCAGTGATAATCCTACTGTATGTAGATGATCTATTTGTAACAAGTGAGGATGGGTTGATTGCTGATACAAAGAGCAATCTTGTTGCCGAGTTCGAAATGAAGGACTTGGGTATGATGCACTACTTTCTAGCCATGGAGGTGTGGCAGAATGTAGATGGAATTTCCTTGGGACAAGGGAAGTATATAGTAGAGATCCTGAAGAGGTTCAAGATGATGGAATGCAAGGCCATGACCACACCTATGGCATTGAACCTGAAGCTATTGAGTGATGCTTCATCAGAATCATTTGATGCTACGATGTATCGTTAGATGATTGGGTTCTTGATGTACTTGACGAATATGAGACCCGATATTTGCTTTGTTGTCAACACATTGATCCAGTTCCTGACGAATCCGAGACATGTTCACTTGATTGCTGCAAAGCATATTCTGAGGTACCTTAAGGGTATAGTTGATTATGGGCTCAAGTATGAGGAAAATCAGAAGATTAACCTGGAAGGTTATGTGGATTCGGATTGGGCAGGAAGTGCCATTTATAGAAAGAGCACTTCAAGGTGTTGCTTCAGTATGGGATTAGGTGTGATCTCTTGGTTTAGCAGGAAGCAATCCTGTGTGGCACTGAGTACAACTGAAGCAAGGTATGTTGCATCTTGTTCAGCTAGTTGTGAGGTAGTATGGATGAGAAAGCTACTATTTGATTTATTTGATCTACTGATGGATGCTACTTGTATATATTGCGACAACTAGAGCTGTGTGAAGCTGTCGGAGAACCCAGTGTTCCATGACAATTCAAAGCATATTGAGGTCAAATATCACTATATCAGGGATATGGTGCAAAGAAGAGCAATGAAGCTCCAATATGTTGTGACACACAAGCAGATAGCTGATGTGCTGACCAAACCATTAGCCAGAGTGAAGTTTGAGTACTTCAGGGAGAAGTTTGGTGTTCTCCTGATTGAGGTTCCCTCCAAAGGGAATTGATGTGTCTGTTGACCTTTCTGACATGGTGGAAGGATGAGCTTCACATGGTTATATGTAAGTGTAGAGATATTATTATGTGATTGTGGGATGTGTTCCCAAATGATCAGTGTAGAGACATTCTGATGTGATTGTGGGATGTGTTCCCACATGATTAGTGTAGAGACATTTTGATGTGATTGCAAGATGTGTTCCCACATGATCAGTGTAGAGACATTCTGATGTGATTGTGGGATGTGTTCCCACATGATCAGTGCAGAGACATTCTGATGTGATTGTGGGGTGTGTTCCCACATGATCAGATATAAGTGCAGATCCATTTTGATATTATTGAGGGATGTGTTCCCACATGATCAGATATAAGTGCAGATCCATTCTGATGTGATTGAGGGATGTGTTTCCACATGATCAGATATAAGTGCAAATCCATTCTGATGTGATTGCAGGATGTGTTCCCACATGATCGGATGTAAGTGTAGAGCCTTTCTGACAAGATGAGGTCGAATGTAAGTGTAGAGCCTTTCTGATAAGATGAGGTCAGATGTAAGTGCAGAGCCTTTCTGAAAAAAAAGAGGTTGGATGTAAGTGCAAATCCTTTTTGACAATATGAGGTTGGATGTAAGTGCAGAGCCTTTATGACAAGATGAGGTCAGACGCAAGTTCAGATCCTTTCTGACAAGATGAGATCGAATGTAAGTGCAGAGCCTTCATGAGAAGATGAGGTCGGATGTAAGTGCAGAGCCTTTCTGACAAGATGAGGTCAGGTGTGAGTGCTGGGCCTTTCTGACATGGGTCTTGGATGTGTTCCTCCCATGGTTAGATGTGAGTGTTGGGCATGCCTTTCTGACATGGTTCTTGGATGTGTTCCTCCCATGGTCAGATGTAAGTGCTGGGTGGGCCTTTCTGACATGGTTCATTCCATGGTCAGATATAAGTGGTGAAGATAATGAAGACCTACATGAAGGCTAGGCCTACAATCAGCATGAAAAAGGGCTGGCTCTGTAGAAATTCCTGTGACAAGTAGAATTGAGATAGCACCAATGATGATTTAGATCAAGTGATGATCCAGAATTGATGATGATCCAGTGATGCTCCAAATCAAGTGATGATCCAGACTTGATGATGATCCAATGATGCTCCAGATCAAGTGATGATCCAAACTTGATGATTATCCAATGATTGTCTAGATCAAGTGATGATCCATACTTGATGATGATCCAGTGATGATCGAGAATTGAAGATGAAGATGAATTGATGATGATCCAGTGATGATCCATAATTGAAGATGAAGATGACTTGATGATGATCTAGATGATACAGAGAAGAAGACTTGTGCTGATAAATTGTGTGGAGAGAATACCTTCCTGAGTTAGGAGGGAGTGTTGATGTATTTGTAACTTCAGAATGTATTCACTTGTATATCTTATGTATTGTACCCCGATGTTTCTATCAGGAAGTATCTGTAATGTAATTGAGTCATGTCATGCCCCGATGTTCCTATCAAGAGATTCAATATTGTAAACAAGTAATGTAAAGTCATAGAACGTAACCCTCCTTATTGATCAAGGTTTAAAGTCCCTGCAGTTGTGGGGCCCTAGATTTATTAGAATCTCCTAGATAATTCAGCCCTAGTGAGTTATTATTAAGGTGGGAATGAGTATAAATAGAGAGGGAGCCTCTCTATTTAACACACATTCACTCACACTCAGTTGTAGCGCATAACTGAGAGAGAAAGAAGAAGTTGGGAAAAGAGAGAGAGAGACTACTGCTGTCGGGAGATCATCTTAATGTATTTGGGTTTTACTTTTGGTGCTGATTCTATCTCTGAGGAAGTTGCAGGGTTTTCTCCTTTATGGTTTCCCCAAGGAAAATCTTTGTGTTCATTGTCTCTTGTGATTGATTGTTGTGCTTGTTATTCTCTCAGATAAGATCCTAAGATCATATAGCTTAAATGTTAAAAATCTAACAAAAATGTATCGCACAATCCTTCAACCAGTCATTCTCGTTATGATACCAAATGTTTTGATACCTCACGCCCTTACAAACTCAGGAGACCTCGATATCCATGCCTTGATAGTCCACAGGCTCCATCCATGTGATTAAAGCAATCAAAATCAACAACCAACTATAAGTAAATGACCACTTCCCCTCTTATACCAACATCACATCTTCTGTTAACTGGTTGAGCAAGAATAATGACCAGTTCATCTGTACACCCTTGGTGCACTGCTCGACGCATGATTTTACCCTAAAGTTACACTGATTGAGTCGATTCATGTGCACCACTTTGATGGCCAAAATATTTGCTGCAATGCGAACATCCTGATAATTGATGGTATCTGTGACGTATGCTCATTGGTCGCAATCCAAGTCATATTTATTATTCAGCTTGGCAGCCAACCTCTTTTCATTATCCTTTCCATGTAAATACTATGACATATAAGGTACTTTCATTGAAAATCCCATAATTTGGGATATAAAATCCACAGTTAATGGCATCGTCCTATCCATCCATAGATAACCACCATGAAAGCATGCCAACAACTGTTTGGTGTATGTGTTGGCTTCCACCAACCTACCAAAGTGAGGCATATGGATGAGGCCTAAGAGCCCCGATCTTTGCAATCCCATCACCCACTGCTATGGGGTGCACACCATTAATGGGTCTCTATATTGCCCTTTTTTCCCTCAAATGGATGCACTATGCACTCAGTATATGCCAGTAGGTCATGGTCTTCATACTTCATCTTCGTCAAGCATACACAATATTGAAGGTGCACTTCATCCGCATTGGCAATGCTGCCATCCGAATTGGATACCTCTGGTTCTTCGTCAACTTTTGCCACTTAGAGCTGAGCTTACATGGGGGAAAAATATAGGGATATCCATCGGGGTCACCCCATTCCTTTTGGTGGAGCCCTCAGCTCTAGGTGTCAACGACCCTGCCTAATTTGCGGCTTTTGCTTCCTCTCTACTCAATTTTTTTGTGTTCCTCTTATTCTGTAAAGGTGAATTGGGTTGATTTCCCCTCGTCTTCTTTCATGTAACCTGTGGAGATATAAACAACATGTTGGCCACCTCCTCCTCAATTGGCACGCCAATGACTAGAGAATCCCTTAAACTCCCACTTGAAATATATTGCGCCATTGTTGTACTCTGAATTACTCTCAATTTCTCAAAAATTCTATGTTATCTCTCTCTTTGGTCTATACTCTACTCCACTCTACTCACTCAACAATCACAATGGTTCCTTCAAGCTGCACCCCACCAAATATTATATCGTGGGATCACGTGTATGAAATATTTCTTAATCCTCATGACCAAATCTGCCACTTATCACCCAAATCCACCGCAAATCCTCTCAATCTAATGGTCGAATTTTCCATAAATGCACATCTCTTCCATCGAAGCCACCACTTGAATGGGTTGACTGTTGCATTATATGCCTAGTTTGACCGTATCGCGTCCCTCTAGATAATTCCACGCTGCTTCCTAACTGCGACCTCAATGCTTTTTCTTGCACTGCTACTAGTTTCAAGTGCGCTAGCCTCCTTGGTACCACCTCATGCATTTTTTTTACTGAATAATGCCTCGAGCATCGCTTCGCACCGGGCCCTCCTGGTAAGGCTTGAGTCGGCTTCCATTTACTAATGTAGGAAAAATCACACCATTTAACTGTTGCAACTATACCACACCTCCATCGGTAATAAAATTGATTACATAAGGACCTAACCAATGCATTTGCAACTTACCTAGATGTTTCACAAGCTTACTGTCATATAGAAACACCATGTCTCCATGCTAAAAGATCATGTTGATCCTTCTTGATGTGTCAATCATGCCATACTTTCTAGTGATCCTTCTCAACATGATGATGAAATATTGCAACGAGCCGATCTTCTTCTAGATGTACCAACTAGGCTAGGCGTTATTCCAATACTCCTTCGTCATCTATCCCTCTCGCTGCTACGATGCACAAACTTGGAACAATGTATTCCATTGACATCACTACTTCCTGCCCATACACCAGATTGAATGGTGTCTGCCATGTCAACCATTTGCAAGTAGTGTGATAATCCCATAATATCGCCAGAATCTTCAAATCCCAATCGTCGCGGCTCGCATTGCAGAACTTTGTGAGTCCATGTGCCAACACTTTATTGAATGCTTTGAATATCCCATTAGCTTGTGGATGATAAGAAGTGCTCTTCTTATGCTGAATTTGGAACTCCTCTGTCTGCGCACTGATAGTGCAATTAATGGAATGAATCCCCTAATTGCTCATCAAGATATTTGGACAACCAAAGAGAGTGACAACATTATCTAAGAGAAACCTTGTTGCAGTCGTAGTAGTGAAATATTCCACTGGTGTGGCTTCCACCCACCTTGTTAAGTAATCTATCGGTGTGATGATATATTTCACTCTGGTCCTTTTTCCTGGTGGGTTGATTGGTCCCACAAAATCCATTTCCCATTTATCAAATGACTGAAACGTTACGTGAAGTACTAAGGAAATCTCATCCCTTCGTGACGGATTCCCTATCCTTTGGAAAACATTACAAGTCCTTGCATAATCTACCGCATCAACATGTAGAGTTGGACACCACAGTCCTGCACAGAATACCTTCCTGGAAATTGCACAAACTCCATAGTGTCCTCCTGTAACCCGCTCATGTACTTCCGCCAATACCCTTTCCTGCTCATGCAGTAGGATTCATCGACGTAAGATCTCATCAGGTCCCATCTTATAGAGTTATCTGAAAATCAACTCAAAATACGCAGCTCCAAAAACCAATTTCTTCTTCTGATTTGTGGTGAACCCCTATGGTGTCGTTCTTGTCACTAAAAACTGAACTATGTTCTTATAATAGTCATCAACCACTCCAAACCTGAATAGTTGTGCATCGGGTAGTTCATCGTCGATGTTTGTTGGTTCTTCACCTATCTCGATTAATGACAAATGGTTAGGTCCTGCATTCAAGCGACCTGGATTCACAATGATTTCAAAATAAAACTCTTAGAAGAGGAGCAGCCACCGACATATCTTCCCCCCCAACACAGTCTTATTCACTGGTTATTTCAACATAGTATGATTAGTGAACATCTTGAAATGTCGTCCCAACAAATAATATCAAAACTTTTGTAATGCATGGACCATTTCCAACCATTCTCTCTCAGTCTTTGTATAATTCCTCTCCGCAGATGACAACTTCTGACTCGCAAATGCAATTTTATAATAAATATCCTATTCTCCTATTTGTGCCAACACCACTCCTTACACAATTGACATTGCATCGACATGGACATGGAATTCCTTCGTCTAGTCCAAAAAGACCAATATTGGTGCTGTGACCATCTTTTTCTTCAAAGTGTCGAGACTCCCCTGACAATCATGACTCCATTCAAACTATACATATTTCTTCAACAACTTCTCCATCGGTGATGTAATCACATCGTATCCTCTTATGAACTTTCGATAATATCCTATATGGCCTAGCGTCACTCTGAGCTGCTTCACATTTGTCGGTGGGGGCAAATTAACAATGAACTCAATCTTGGCTGGATCAACCAACATCCCTTCCTTACAAAGAATGTCTCCCAACAAAATTCCGAATGGTGCACATAATATGTATTTCTTTGAATTCAGCGCAATCCAATGTTGTCCACACAACTCCTTTACCAACCCATACACCATCTAATCATCCATGTACACTGCCAGAAATTTATGAATAAAGTCTTTAAACATAGTAACTAAAATCCTAGAGAATATCGCAGGTGCATTCCTCAGTCCAAACAACATCACCATGTACTAAAAGCATCCCCATTCAGTCACAAAATTCTTCTTATACCAATCCTCCTTTGCAATCTTGATACGATGATAGATGAAAAATCCATCTGTAAATGAGTAGATCTCCTGACTACCTACTCCTTCCAATACATTGTCAGTAAAAAACGTTAGGAATGGATCATGAAGGCATGCGTTGTTAAGTTTATGAAGATCGACACAGATCCAGACTTCGCATTTCTTCTTATCTTGCACAACCATTGCACTGATCCACTCTGATTCTTTGACTGGTTCTATGATTCTTGCGTCCAACATTCTGTTGAGTTCAACCTTCACTCTCTCTTTATATCGTGGATTTAGGCAACAGGGACACTACTTCACTGGCTTTGCATATGGCTTCAATGGGATTTTCATTTCTTTGAAATCTCCTAAGATCCCTTTCATTTCAGAAAATTTAGTCAGAAATAAGTATTGAAACTCACGCAACAGATAAGTGATGCTCGCCATAGTTTCTTCATCCCAATAATCTCCAATATTGGAGAAATTTGGTTCCTGCTCTGTTCCAATGTTGACCTTCCAAATATTCAATGGTTGATGAATTTTGTCTGTCGGCATCTATGGTGCCGTGATATTCTGACTTCCTTTTGATTATGGAATATTGATATTCCTTGTGTCATCTCCATCATTAGGTTCTCTTTTTACGTTGTAACACTCCATTATCGATTGCATCATTGGTACTTGATGTGATTTTGTAAGGTATGCGACTGGAACTATCTTCAAGACAACATCGTAGATTTGTTGTAGCGCACTATGAATCACTGGATCAACATTCGCAAAACTGAAGGTGTAAGTGAAACAGATCAACAAATCCTCCCATGTCGTGATCTGTCTTTTGAGCTCGGCTGATACATACCACTATCACAACATTTCATCCAATGTATGTACAAAAGCATGTACCCACTCATCCTTTGGTCATGACACCCACATGGTATGACATGCAATCATATGATCATTGGGATCATTTCACCCATCATACTTCTTGACTTGATATTGCTCAGCCTCGCTGAAGCAAACTTCCATCAACTTGTGCCACAATGACCACCCATTGATTGATTTCTTGTGTTTCATCCACCAATGTGTTGGAGTGGCCTTCATTGCTTCATCCAATGCCAATAGCCTCTATGGTTCTGAGACCCTGTCTTCAAAATCAACAAGAAATTTAGGAAAATCAGGCAATCCTTCATATATTGGTAACTGGAAAACCTATGTTGCAACCCGACGTAGCAACTGAGTGATTCTTCCACACTTTCTAATTGATACCTCATGCATTTGACTATGCCAATTTTCTAGCGCATCATTAGAATCCGATGATGTAGGGCTGGAGCTTCGCCATCCCAGCTCTCCATCTGTAGTGGGATGGACATAATCTTCTGAAATGTTGTACGTATGGTTCCATCCTCCTACAACTTATTCCTTAACCAGTTTGACATACTTTCTTCCTTCGGTCGGATTCATTGGGGCTATAACTCTGATATCGCGGTTCTCAAATTTCATAACACACTTCTTGAAGTTGATCACCACCAAGTTTTTCGTTATCCCATATGATCCCCAATAGTGTGGGATACAATATTCCTTCATCAACAATCTCAATAACATCGAAATACACATATGTCCTCATTCCTTCAACTTCCACCATTAATCACGGTACTCACCCAATAGACGATACCCTAGTATGATTAGCTAGTCGTAGTTGCATAGGGGACTAAACCAACTGTGGCTTCCCAATATTCTCCCATGTCTCCTTTGTCAAGATGTTGACGTCTGAGTCCAGATCGAAAATAACTGATTCGACATCATAATCCCCAATCTAGACATTCATCCTCATCTCCTTTCTAGTTTTCTTCTTATGCAGAGAATTCACAACAAACTCCTATCGACCCTTCTCTAGTCGATGTAGTAGACTCATGATCTCATCTAGCGCATTAGGGTCTTTTTCTAGTGATAGACAACATTCGAAGAAATTTTGCAACGTACCATTCTTCCACGATGGTCCTGATACTAGTGTTGAATAAAATATAGGGGACATTTCATAAATAGGAAAATTACCTAGATCTCTTCTCATGGTATCACGTGCTTCAAATAACATGTCCCTCTGAGTTTCGACATCAAACTGCACCTTTTTCCATCTCGCCAATCGAACTTGCAGTATCGAACCATCATCTCCTGTTGTTGCACCTCCATGAGTAATGACACCAACATAAGCAGGTTGAGCCCTAGGTTCCACTGAGATCTTCCCAACTATTGGTCCTTGATTCTAATTTGGTGGTGGATTCATCGGCTCATTTGTATTCGAATTCACATTCTGATTCTGGTTCTGCGGTGGTGGAACATTCTTCGCTTACCACTTTGCAATTAGCTGCGGAAAATATTCAACCGTGTGATATGCAGTAGTACAATATGTACACTACGACTACAAGTTTTAACAATCTCACTGATAATTCCTCAACACTCCATAGTTGTAACATTGCAAAGGTCCACGATCTCATCCTCCTCCTCAACTGAGACCTTTGCCTCGTCCTCCTTGGAATCCTTCGTGAAAGCCCCATTACTGTTGATACTGTGGTTGATTAAACTAATGCTGTTGAGGTGGATTCAACTATGGTTGAACATACCGTGGTTGATTATACTACGAATGAGTATACTATGGATGCTGCAAAGCATACTGCATCTAGTTATACTGCGGCTGCGTTGGAACAAACTGTGGTTGTGGCTTTGGTACAAACTATGGTTGTGGCTGTACCACCTGCGGTGGCGGTCTCTCCACTGATCGATGTTTTTCTCCCTTCATGTAATACGCATCCATCGTCCTATCTTGGAGAAAATCATACATTAGAGAAAATTTCAACTGAAAATGGGCCTCCCAAAGAAAATAATAAAATAATATTTATTAATTTTGGAGGTGGAAAAGAAAAAAACTACTTTTTTTGTCCGTATTTTTGACATATTTCTCTGTGCTTTTACTCAAATTTTGATCGAGAGAGCTCGTTGGATGTGGAATTAAATTCTACATCCAACAAGTACCCACAATGCATAATTTTGAGTGACCCTTCTACCCCTAAAACAATAAATACCTAAAAAATGTGATGATGACATCATCATCACATTTTTTCAGGTATTTCTTATTTTTGGGGTAGCAGGGTCTGTCAAAAGTATCCAGAGGGGGTAATCGTTGGATGCAAAATTTAATTATGCATGCAAATATCTCTCCCACTCGAAATTTGAGTAAAAACACAGGGAGATATGTCGAAAATACGAACAAAAAAAGTAGTTTGTTTATGATACCTATCCCCAAATTTATATTAAAAATTTGTTTAAGATCTATACGGTAGTTCAAATTTAAAGCAATTTCATTGGATAACACATGATGACATGGAATTTGAATTAGGTTTGAAAGGCCCATTTTGAGTTGAAATTTCCTCTAATGTGCTCGATAATCCTTGTCTTTGTGACCAACAGATCGACAAAAAGTACAATACAAATTTGTAGGCTTGGATACCATCTTCTGAAGGTACACACCGTCTTCTTGTTGATGTCCATGAACTTGAAATATGTGACACCATGGAAATCCACCTTGACTTAGCATATTTGGAGCTCCCGATAGTAAATAATTTTGAAAATATGGGTATTGATCCTTATGGTGTCCCTCCACATGACACCAAGCACACCATATTTCCTCATGATGCTCCCTTTGTTTCTTGATGCCTTGCAATTGTATCATTAGGTTCACTAGCTGCGTTTGGATATGATTCATTCCAACTCCAGTTTCTCCGACTAGTGAGGCTTTTAGTTTCATTGCGATCTCTAGAGCATCGCTTTGTGTCGCAATATTATGCTCCATTAATGGCATCCTGATATGTGGTACTAACGCCGTGATGAATCACTCCTTGTGTTGTACATCACTCATTCCAAAACTGACTTTCGCCATCAACGTCTTAAATCACTAATTGAAATCCTAGACTGATTCATTTGGATATTTCTTGATTTCCTTCAGTTCCGTGATATATTGTGACTCAAACTTGGGTTTTCTAAACACTTCTATCAATCTAGTTCTAATTTCTACTAGAGTCTTTGTTGGGTTCCCTGTGGGAACTTGCATAAAATTCATGTACCAGTCCAGTGCGTGAGCTTGAAAAGTTGTTGCCAACTGGCCTTTCTTAATATCCTCGTATAGGACTTACTTTACATTCTAGACCACTTCGCATAGAAACCAATATTGTTCGGGATCCTCGGTCCTGTTCCCATGAAACAAAGGTAACTTTACATCGTCTCCCTCCATCCTGGGCCTTATTTATACATTTTCTAATCTAATACTATTAGTGTGTTGATGACACATCGAGAAATTTGGTGTCAAGCTTGTATTTCTTCCTTAGTACAGTGCAACACATGGAGGTGTGGCTACATTGTTGCTCTGGGTTGGTATTTCCTTGGGCTCAGGCATAGCATGGTCGTCTCCTTCATTACTGTAGGGTTGCTTAGTCTCTTGTGATATTCTCTCGTAGTTTCTTATTTCTATCACAGCAAGACTCTTCTCAGTCCTCTGCCTCTTATCTTTCTGAAACCTTACCCCACTTTAGAGAAGACCACACTTTTCCTCAACTTCCCTCATAGGTTCATCGTAACTCCCATCCGTCTACCCCGTATCATTCCATCCAACCCTCATCTCCACAGTACCTGGCACAAACTCCTCACACCAGAGCTCTACTCGTCAGAGTTCATCTTCAATATTCCCTTTTCACAGAAGAGAATTTTAATCCACAATTGCAAAGATAATAGAAACCTAACTCTTGTTCCTTTGAATAATTATCTCTCCGCGTCGCTATAATAATTGACTGTGTCGATTGTGAACTCAGTAATGTATCCTTCCAATATGCTATCGAGCCACACTTCAACATCCCTCGATTCTCCATTGTCTACTTCATTCAGATTCTATATCAACTCCAGAGTCCAACAAGTAGGTCCGCCTCCTTGAAAGTTTATCTTTTGATAGGTCAACTGTTCCAACCACTCATACAAGATGATCGAAAACTCGACAAATAAATATTCATGGATATAAAAATAGATATTGTTATCTCCTAAAATAACCAGTCTGTTTTCTATTATTTTAGGTGATAGGTTTGAGTCCAAAATTTTTATTTTTTAAATTTTTTAGAGTCAATAATGAGATCCTTGTTCTCATTACTAAGTCAAAAATCAAATTTATTTGAGTCTTAATTTCAAATTTTGAAAAGACAGCTTGTGGTAGTTAACTCTGTTTTGTAGAGGCTAGATTCGCTACCAAAAGAGCTCAGTTCTGGCAGCCGGGAGAATCAAGCTAAGGTTCAAGTTCACATTAGCTGCCAAAAGAGCCCAGTCTTGGCAGCTAGAAGGATTAAGCTAAGTTATGTTAGCTGCCAAAAAAGCATCTCATTAAAAAATTAAAAAGGAGAGCACGTGTCCGTACTCAGCTTCACATCAAACGAGCCTGTGGGTTTTGCCGCCAAGGAGAAGATCAGAGCGCGTCTCACATGACCATCATGAAGTTTAATGTCGTTTTACTACTGAAAGCAAGTTATGAAACACCATATCATTAACTACGCAGGATTACACAGGGGGTTCAAAATATGATGCATAGCTCCAGATCATTCGAAGCTGATCGATCCATCATTCACCCAGGGGCTCATAATGTAAGGCATCTGAAGATCATGTGAAGCTGATCGAATCATCATTTCACACGAAGTTGGGTGATTTCATAGGTGATTACCTGCTAAGCTCATTCAATGGGTATCTCATTTCTTAAGCATTGCAAGCAGGCCCGAGGCTCCTTGTTATGTTATCGCGCAGTTGAAGTTCTGGTTCGATCCAGGAGTTCTATTTCATCAAAACAAATCCTCATCACGGGGTCTCTTTACAAAGGTTCGGCTCATGGCCAAAACAGGTCTGCCACTCAGAACAGAGCTCGATGGGGTGTGGTACCTCGAGTCCCACCCACAAGTAGCAGAGTTCTTCAAAACCGCGCAAGTGTTTGATTATTGTGAAAGGCTCACCAGTTTTAACCAGCCACTCGCCGAAGCTTTCGCTCAGAGCTACGATGGAAGAACAGTAAAGTTTGGCCGAGAAGAGTTTCATGTGGACGAGGCAGCCATAGCTGAGTGTACAGGCCTCCCCAGGACAGGGCAAAGTTGGTTTAAGACCACTAAGGCCTCAGGCATTGAATTCAGGTCATATCTTCTACCAGCCCATAAGGAGACCATTCAGAGAAGAGATTTTCCCATCACTTTCCTCGAACCACAATGGAAAACTCTGTTAAAGGCCATTTTTGTTTACATAACCTGTGAAGGCCGATATCACAGGGTGCTGCACTACCATTTCAAGTTATTAAATCATTTCACAGGAAGGGTAAGTATAAATCTGCCATATTTCTTTCACAAAACCCTAACGAAAATGGCAAAGCAAGTCCAGGCTAGACCGAGCAAGGTAGCAAGCAGAATCTCTCACCAGGGTCTCATAACATTGATAATCAAGGAGCTGTTGAAGAAAAGGGGTATAGACTGGAACTATTTCTTGTTTTGGCATGAGTTCCCTACAGAGCTTGCAAATGAAGAGGTGGTTGAACAGGGTAAAGGCGAAAAGAGCAGCACTCCCAAAACCAGGAAAAGAAAGAGGAGAGCCATCTCTCCTCAAGCCCAAACAGAATCTCCTTCCTCATCTAGCAAAAAGAGAAGGGCAAAGAAGAAGCTGGTATTTGAACCAGCTGAAGGAGCTCCTCAAGGAAGAAATCCTCTAAATCTCCCCTACTCAGGATCTGAGTCTGGAGACGAAGGAGATCAAAGGGCAGAGCAGCCCATTGAAGGAGATAAAGGTAAAGACCTTCCCTCAGCTGATGCACCTAATCCTAAACCTTCCACACTAGAAACCAACAAGTCCAATAAGCTGCTACAGGAACTTTCCCAAGCAAAACATAATGTTCAGCAAGTCAAAATGCACAACACAGAGTTGATTGGAAGGAATATGGCATTGCATGACCGGAGCCAGGAGATTGTCGAAAAACTCAAGAAGACAACAGAAAGGAACGCAATGCTGATAAAGGAGAACGCTAAACTCTACCGCACTCTCAGAATGCTCAGGCTAAAATTAAGGGAATTGGAGGGAACAGAGGTACAACCAGTAGTCCCACAAGCACAACCATCTGGCCTAGACACGTTGGCTGAGGTCGCCATGATCCCTGAAGAAGAAACGCCTGTGGAAACTCAAAAATAACAGCCTGTGGAAGCTCAAAAAGAACAACCTGTGGAAGCTCAGCAAAAGAGGGCTAAACGAGCGATACGAAGGAAGGGAGCAGCTGCAAAGAAATCCTAACAACTGAGCACCAGCTTGTGGGACAACATCGTTTTGTTTTTTTTGAATTTTTGACAGGTTTCAGCTTTCGGCAGCTTAGGCGAGCCTCACTGAGCTCATTAGCTGCCAAAAGGACTGACTATTGGCGATTAGCATCGTTTGGGGTTTTAAAATTTGAAACGGTTACAGTGTTTGGAAGCTTAGGCGAGCCCCACCGAGCTCATTAGCTGCCAAAAGAACCGACTTCCGGTAGTTAAGGTATGAAATCAACAGAGTAGTAAATTGCCAAAAGCTGGTTTTGACAGATTTCTATGCTTTTGCCCAGATATCATTTTTTGTTTGTGGAAATGGCATAAGACCAGTTGTAAGAGATATATTATGGGTTATGTTATCCATATCTGAAGACCTTTGGGCGAGATTTCAGTCAGTAGGGCATCATTAATGAATTCAACCTTATTTCAAGGTATAACACTGAAAGTTGACCGCCACATCAATGACTTCAGTTGTTATGCGCCAGCCCAGCCCACCGAGCCTTCGAAGGCCAGCTCTTCTGCATCGAGCACTTAGCACAAATCAAAGGAGAATTACTTAATGTCATCTCCTTGACTTTAGGGACTATTTCAAGTCTTTTAAATATTGTTGTTCAGTTAGTTTTAGTTAATTAAATCAGATCCACGTTTTTAGGATCTGAAAACTATTGTGTAAAGGCTATAAAGCTTGAGAACCAAGACTTTGTAAGGGTTCGATTTTGGATGCATTTTTGCTATGGTACTCAGCTTTTTCATGCTAATATAGATCACAGGCTTCTCTCAGCTTTGATGTCAGTTTCCATTTTCTCTTTCACTGTATCAGTGTTGTCTAGCTTCGAATGTGAATGTTTACTTTGCATTGTTTAGCTCACAGCTTGGTATTAGTTTCTTAAATGTCTCTCGAGCCCTACTATGTATTGGTTTGGTTACATTTGTTCTTCATCCACCTTTGATATTATATGTTGATTGATCAATTCTTGAGAGCACTGTTTCATTTATTTACATGCTGAATGTCTGAATATTGTACTCTGATTTAGTCATCCCATTGATCCATCTCCATAAAACACCAAAAAACATTGATTTCTCAAGTTACCAGGCATACCTAGCCTATAACCCTAGGTAGTTTCCTGGAGTGATAACAGATATACCTTCCCAACCACTATTCTGTCATTAATCTAGAACTTTGATTCTCTTCTGCTGTGAATTCTTGAGCATTCTAGGAAAACCAATCCTGAATATCTGGTCTCTTCAGATGCCACAACATATCCTCCTTCTCCTCTTACTATGGTCTCGGTAACGAAACCATTTGTTGACATAGACTTGTCGACAGGGGTTCACACTCTATCAACACCCCCAACTAAACGATCTCCTTGAGCATCGTCCTAGACAGGTTTTACCCTATTGAGAAGCACCTGTGAAGTAGATGAAGTTTCGCTCGAGATGTTCAAGGGAGAACCATCATAACCACATTTCCATAGTAAGAAGGAGGGTTTCGTGCATCTACTGTTCAACTATCACAACACTATACAGAGATCCAAGCATGGCTTTTACATCACTTATTTATCTCATAATCCATTAGATCACATCAATACATTAGACCATAGCATTAAGTTTACTTACGAACAGGTCGATCACCATGACATTATTCAAAACACATAAACATCGCATCATTCAAAAATAATAGACATACTGCGACATTAATTCATTCAGATCACATCATTTAACACAGAAAAAGTAGAAAGACACAAAACAAAGTGTTTCCATCAACATCCGCCATGTCATATTACTCTTTGCATCAACCCAAGATCTCAAAATACATTATCAGGTCCTGAAGTAGATATAATGTGATATTCCGCAGTTACCATCAGACATAGCATAAAACATATCATAACATCTCATCCATGCAACATTACATTCCTATGTCTATTTATAGGCTTGCACATTTTACAAGGTGGTCCACTTTAACTAACTTGGACCATGTTGTAGGTACAACAGATCCCATGTCATCTTGACACGGGAGCCCAATTATACATACGAAGATGACTTGGTAAGACTCTTCATAATATTTAAGGGTTTCATTAAGATTTTTATTTTTGGGATTCCTTGACTTAACCAAATTTCCAAAAAACCATTTTGATTTCTTTGTTTTGAATGCAGAATGATTGAGTTTTATTTGGATTGTTTAACGTCCCGCATCCCACAACCTGCAAGTTGTGGAATGCGAGAAACCTTTATTTTTTATATTTCATTTTCCAAACCCGCATCCCGCAACTGCAGATGCGGGAGAGTTTTTATGTGTGTTTTACTTTAGTCAACTCGCATCCCGCAACTTGCGGAATGCTGGTTGTGGGGCTATCAATTGGTCGCGTTTTGGTTTGCATATTTCTGCATCCTGCATCCCACAAGATGTGGAATGCAGATCCGATTGAATAATTTCTTTTGTTGTTTTTCTATTCCACACTCCGCATCCCACAAGTTACAGAATGATTAATAAAACTTGCAATTTTGTTTTTTGATTCTACATCCCGCCAAACTGATCCTAACCGTTCTTTTTCTTTTTACTCTCATCTGATGGTCTGTATTATTTCTCGGGAATTATGAATATGATAGTTTTGATTTATGATTTTTCACTATTTTTACTGCTGTGTGATTTTTACCTCCAAAATTTACCACGCGATTCCGACAGTGATTACTAAAGTTTCAGGTTGGTTATCAAGTTGCTTTCTTGCAATTCGAATTGTTTACTGTGCTTACTGGATCATTCAGTTTTAATTTCTGGTATAAATATTCAAAATGACACATGGAGACATCCAAAACCCCCAGATTTACCAGGAGTAAAAACCTTCAGAAGGACATGTTCACCAAAGACTCAAACTTTGGTGTCTTTTATGATACTGGCAGCCGAGTGACTGAAACTTACCATTTAGATTGGTCCTAGTTTTACTCAATTTTCGATAACAATGACCTATTAGATTTCTAGAGTGACAAAACTGTTTATGAGAGAATTAGAGATTCTGGCCTGCATATGATTGATGCCAGACTGGCCATCTTACCTTATAACGTTGTTGTGTGATGGATTATAGACCGCGCCAATGTGAAAGATCGTTCTTTCAATACCAGTACCGGGTCTCAGCTAGCCAATTTTTGCTTCGAAACTTTTGTCAAGATTTATGCTCTTAAACCTTATACCCAACTCCTAGATGCAGATTTCATTAACACTGCCAAATACAAATTCAATTTCGACCTGACGCTCAAATCCTGGATGACTGAACCCTGTAAATTTTCCAAGAGGAAAGATGAATTATACCCTGTTGAGTGGTTTAAAGAGCTTTACTCCCTGCTGGCAGCGATTTTGTGTAGGCTTTATGGCCTTCTCAACTGTTGTGTCAAAACCCCAAAATTTCAAAAAAATTTAAACTTTTATAAATAGCATAAACTCACACTAATGCAATCATTAAATATTGATTAGTTAAAGCTATTAGTTTTGTAACTGAATGATCTTTACTTTTGTTTAGAATACAAGCTGAGTTTCTTGTCAGTTTTCTAATTGATTTCTGCTTGCAACAGCAAGGGGATATGCTATGTCAGACTGGGCTTACTTAGCTACTAAGCTAACACAACAGTTTTCTTTCTCTTACAGATACCCAGGTAAAGTTTTGGGATTGATGCTTAACAGATCTTTTAAAGTAATAGAAATCATATGTTGTACCAATTTCATTCAATAAAGAAATATAGATATAATGCATGTTAGCCAGACTATTCAGCTTCTTACAGGTAAAGCTTTCCCTGTACTCCTTTTGATAAAGAAAAAATTCAAAGATAGATAGTTTAGAGATGCTAGAGAAATAGATAGCCATTTTCATTTATACTAGCATCATTAATATCCTTATGGGATACTGAATCTATTGAGTTTACTGTAGTGCACTTATTTATTTTCTAGTTCATAGCTTAAATATGGATTATCATGTTCGATCCTATTTCATTTTACCTATTTGCTGTTTGACATGTTATTCCAAGTATACAAATTCAGGACGTGTTTGACTGCAGATAACAATTATAAAGATTGAAATAAGTAAAGTCCATAAATGCTTATACCTCTAGCAGCTACGGAATTTCCTGCTAGTTATAAGTCTTTACCTAGTAAAAATTTCAAGAGTGTGGAGTGATGGAATTATCTTATTTCCATGATCAATAACTGATTAATTTTTTATGTGCACCCTGGGATTTATCATATAGTATCGTAATCTCTTTTGCTATGAACTCCCAGGTTAAATAAACGTCAAGAAAAAGGTAATGGCAGTTTACATAAGTACTAGCCTAGTTATCACATGATAGTTCTTGTAATTCTTGCACATGGAAATAGTTACAATTATACTATTTATTATATGAACTTAAAACTAAAAAATAAAGTTCTTATAAATTCTATCAATGCTCTTGTATTTGACAAGACTCAATAACCATAAACCAACACAAATCTAAGGGTTGTTAAAGAATAAAGCCATTCTAAATAAAATAGAAGGAGTATATGGAGTTATAACAAACCCTCCTTTTGTTCAAAATCTCTCTTTAGATTCTATCATAAATGAACAGTACTCATCATTAAGAAGAAATGTTAGACTTATTGCTTCGATGGTAGACTAGAGTATTTGATCATAAGACATTAAATCTTATGAACCATGTTAACTTAACTCTACACCCAATTTCTTATAACCTTTATAACACAAAGTTTATTTTGTTATGTTATTATGTAAGGGTTTACCCTCAAGCAAGGTCTAAAATGTATGGTCTACATTATAAATACCAAGCTAGGGTTATCAATATCATAGACATATTATAGTTTATAGTTTGCAATGCATTGTTTTATATGTTATAGTCTAACATTATGATATGCATAATGTAATGCAGGTAAGGTCAAGGATTACGACCTTATGGAAGTCTCCATACCATGATTTTGTTTTTCCATCCAAATGATTTTGAAACATTATCATTCGACCCACTCATGAGCAATAATTAAAACGATGTCGTGGTTGTCTCCTCGCCATGCACTGGATGTTTATAAGGTTGAATCGCCCTTTTACTTGCCTCAGTATCTCCCTCGCCTTCGGGCTTGAGCTCTGCAAACCCTGGTGGTTCGTTATGGTCGATTTCTTGCCCTAATGCTGTTCGATTGAAGCTCTCACTTGTTGCGTTCCTTATAGCTCTGTGCAGAAGTTTGTGGCTCGATCAATGGCAGCATTGTAGACGTTGGAAGGACTTCGGGTTACTTCGTTGAGCTCCATTGATTTTTCTGTCACAGCATACATACGAGACATTCGATTTCTTACTCGTTGTGTCTCCAATTGGAAGAAGATCCTCAGTTTACTGTCAGCTCGTTCTTGCAGAAAAGAGAAGGGTTTGGTTACCCCGACGCTTGGTTACTTGGTTGTTTTTCAGTGGCTGTTCGTCTCCAAACGTTGCTGGTAAATACAGTTCGTACCCACATTCTTTTATTCTAAAAGAAAATAAACAGATTATTTATGATAAATGCTAGGGTTTTTAACTTTTGACTATCCTCCTTTGGCAGATTCGACCTCCTCGATGCAAATGGAACGTCCCACGCTTCGGCTTCTAGCTCCACCGGTAAGCCTGGTCTCCACCATGGCACACCTCCTTGCTGGTTGTGGTGAATGGATGTACTTCAGTGGTTACTTTGGTTCCTTACTAATGTATTTAGCTGTAGGTTATTAAATAGTCTTACCAGGGTTAATCCTTGCGATGAATGTATGTAAAAGATCTTGGCCGAGGCTGTATTTACATATTCACCTTTACTTAATATTTTTATCCTGTAAAGAGAAGAAACTAGAATATAGATGATGACTGTCAGTCTATTGTAAGAATGAAGTCACGACTTTGTTTTGCTTCGCTGGTTGTGCTCTTAAATTGATTGTTTTGTAATACCGCTTATCTTTAAAGCGTCTACTGCATTTTGAAGTTTATAATGAGCGTTTATTCTCTTTATTTTGACTGCTTTATACAGAAATAAATAATTTATAAACCCTTCATCACTCGCTCTATGGGTTTAAGGTTCAGCCGTGGTTTAAATATTGTCTTTTCATGTAATAATAATATTTTGGTGTAACTGTGTTTAGATAATTTTACAGGCTGTACGCCTTTTAGTATAGTTTTAATTTGGCTCCAGGTTACTGTATAAAACAGAGATATAGATATTCTATTGATCATTATAAAGAACAGGGTTTTACCCTCAGTTATAAGGAAACTTTGATAACTGTTTTTCCCTTACTTGTATTTCTTCTTATACACAGTATAAAAGGGATTTGAATAAAGAGTTGCTTATTGTGTTTTGTGCATTAACCTGGTTGTAAGAGAAATATTACTATTCTTCTCTTAATAAATAATTTTTCTATAAATATTTACATGTTACTGTATTAAGCCCTAGTTGGCAGTAAAGCATTACATAATTATTTTTCTGTGGAAGTTAAATCTTTTAAGCTCGACCACGAGCGACTTACAGTTTTCTAAAAATATGTTTTATTTCTATTAGTAAATTCCTTATGATGCTGTTGATTGTAATAGATAAATATACCTAGGGTTTGTACCCTTAAAACAACATAGTATCTATTATTTCTGTATTCTTGTATTATTGTAGAATGTGTATTAATACTATAATTTATTTAAGTAAAGAAGTTCTGTTCCTTAAGTTCTTTCCAGTATATTATTTAATAAAATGTTATTTTAATTTCTTACTGGCAGGTTTTATAACCTGATTTCTAATCATTTAAAAGTTAGAAAATAGAAAGTAATCCTTGGAGTTAAAAGAATCTATTGCATTCTTTTAGTTTTCTTTATTTAATAACCACAGTTGGACTAATTCATAAATTTATTTTATTTGTTTATATTCAGATTCTACATAAACCAAAATTTGCAGCCGTATACTTATATACTGCATGAATGTTATTATTATTATAATGTACATAATGTTGATATATGATAGGTAATATAATACTATATTACTATTTCTTAACTAGTTTACAGACTGATAAAAAAAAAAGGAAAACATCTATAACATTAAACAAATAAAATACAGATACCTAATCATATCCTACTGTCAGATTATTTTATTTAACTCTCAAGGAATGAATTCCTCCTTAAAACTAGAAGATTATAACCCTACTTAATCTGCAAAAGTATCTAGTCTATTATTTTAATCTTATAGTTACTAAATTCAGAAAACAGAATATATTACTGAAACTAGATTGTAAGACTGTAAGAAAAGGGTTCATGAGTTTGTAAAAACACCTGTAAATACTGCAGATAAATTAGGAAACTCAGTTCAGAAGTATACTGCTTCTAACACTGAGATACTGTGCTAGAGTACTATCTGGTGATACCAGATGTGGAAAAACACAGTGATACTAACACGTTTTACTACTAACATTCTAAGATACCAAATTTACAGATACTAATTAATTACTCAGACATATAAATAATTATAACATTCATCCATTTATACTCAGAAAGACATAAAGAAATGAATGAAAAACTTGTTTAATGTTGTGGACAACAACAGCAATGGGAGGCCGTTCCTCCCTACCAATTCCTGGAGAGCGCTCAGACAGCGACTTCTTAGGACCCCCGAGCTTGCTCTGGTCTCCCTGGCTGGAACTAGGTGCAGCAAAACAGATACAGTCTTAAACTCAGTATCAACTCAGAACTATTAGTCAGTTCTCTCAGCTCAAATAGCTGAAATCATAATCAAGTTACTGCAAACATTCACTCAAAACACTTCCTTACTGTCTTTCCCTCTTTCCTCAAATGAAATTCCTGAATAACATTCAGCTGAATTCTTTCTTTCTGGAATAAAAACTGAGCAGCCTGAGCTCTCTTCATTGAGTACTTTTAAAGATTGCCTAGGTCTTAGTTGGGTTAACTGTCATTTAATGAGCCACCTGCTCACATTCCACTTTCTTGGGGAATCATGACCCCAAATATAGGGAAGTTGCCACCTGCAACTTAGGAAGTGCTTGAGGATGCTGCCACTTGTCTTTTGCCTTTCCACCTAGTTCCATCCACCAGTTTGACCAGTAACCTCTTTTAACAGCTCTCCCATGCTGTTGTCTCCATAATTTATTTATTATTAATAAAATATTCTCAATTACACTCCATAACTGTTGACTCTGCTGAGTCATCAATCCCTACTTAGGATTAAGTTTAACATAATGTCTCAGAAATAAAATAAAACAAATTACATAATTTTACAAAATTGGGGTATGTGACATGTTGTTTATTTAAAGACGAATGGGCTCCCATTGCTCATCACATTATTACTACAGGTGAATCTTTCCCTTGGGCCTCAATTCTATCACTAGAACTTAAAAATGCCATCCAGGAGTTCCAGAAAGCCACTGCTAAGAAAAATCCCAATTTTTATCTTACCACCTTCATTGTGGACATCTTCTGTGCTGATTTTCGTTACCCTAACTTGGGATGGAGTTGGAAATTACTGGCCCCGCCTGTACATATCTATCATTTAGATCTCTGGGATGGAAACTATGTGGCTAGGTTCTATGATATATGTGAAAGTTTCCTTAGCAGGGTATATTTTCTGATTTTCAACAAAGAAGCACCTGCGTTCTCACCGGAAGCAAAAGCTCTCATAGCCACTATGGGGGACTGGTATGTGGGTGAATATTTCACCTATATCAGGGTTTATGGAATCAATGCAGCTCACATGTTGCCTAAGGTCATACCAGACAGGTTGGTCCTAGAAGAGCTCTCATTTCAAATAGTTACAGATGGGATCTACAAGAAATGTGCTACACCAAAGAGAAAAGTTTGGCCTAGGTTTCCCATTACCCTTGGATCCTTGAATGTACCCACTTCTACTTGGGCATTGCAGATGAGTGACCACATCATGTCACTTAAACTTGGTTTCGCAAGCAAAAGGAAACACGATCCTAAAGGGATTGTTGATTTACACCTGAGGAAGAATCATTTCAAAACAGGTTATGTTCATGAGGAAACTCCGGATGATTTCATTTATCAAGGAGTAGATACATTTTCTGAAGTCCTAGCAAGGGCTAAGAGCAAAGAAGAGCAAAGACATATCCTGCAGTATTAGAAGGAGACCAGGGACAAGGTAAAGCATTATAGGTTGATGGTGTTGGACATCCTAGAAAGGATGGAAAAATACAGGGAAGAAAGAGAAGCTCGAGCTGCAACAAAATAAAATTTGGGATCCAAAACTACATCTGTGGAAACTAGCTCAGGCTTGGACAAAGGGAAATATCCCATGGCAGAAATTCCCCAGACATCTATGGAACAACAAGTTAAGGATTATTTTCAAACTTCAGAGAAAATAAAGAAGAATCTGAACATAATGACTTCAGCCTTAGATACACAAGAAGTTGCAACATCTCAGTCACCTGAAAGTGCCTAGGTGGTAACCAATGTGATTGAAAAGACTCTACTTGAACAAACTCAGGTTGAGGACAATCCTTTAAAGAAGACAGATATTTCTAGTTATGTTCCTACTATTGATCTCACTAATTCATAGGAAGAGGAGGGAATAAATTCTCATGTGCCTGTTACTATTGAGACTGGTAATGATTTCCAAAATCTCACTAATGGTAGCAATGGTAATGTATCATCCCCTCTTCCTCAATCTCAACCTGTTTGTCAGTCTGTTCCCTCTTCTTCTGCAATCCTTCTTTCATCAATAATGGCTTTATCATCATTTTTTGATGGTTCTGTTGTGAATCCTTTTATAAATGAGCTCTATCAAAATGCCACCATATTACCTGAATCAATTACACTAGCTCCTGTGGATATGCCTATTCCTTCATCTGTTGTCCTTCTAGTTTTTAAAACCTCTCTGTATATTCCTTCAATTAGCTCAGTTTCATCCCCTATGTTTGAAAAAATTGTAATAATGCCACCATCATCATTTCTTAAGGCTACTACTATCCAAATTCCTACCGTGGAAGCTTCTGTTCATAACATTTCTTCAGCTCTTGAAGTCACTCTTGCCTAGAATGTTACTTCCTCCCCTGCCACTTCTCATATCACTATGGATATACCTTCTAAAACCAAAACTCAAACTTCATCTTTGATTTCCACAGGCATTAGTATACCCCCTATTGATGAAGTCAGAGATGATTTCAATGAAGACTTTGTGGTATCCCTGGGTGAATATAGATATAGAAAAGCTGCTAAATCAGTGGTAAGATGGGGCAAGAAGAGGGGCAGAGATCAAATGATATGGATATGTCAATGGTGAATGAAGTTTTCTGGACTACGCAATCAAGTGACCCACAAGCTTATGCTACAGATGCAGCTTATGTTCTACGAGCTTTCATAGGTGCAAATCTGGATGCTGTCAATTCTTTAAGCAAGGAGTTTGATAAACAAAAGACATAAATTGTCAGTTTGAAAGAAACACAAGAGAAACTCAAGAAAAATAATGAGGCCATGCAGGTTGAACTTCAAGTGAAGAATTCTACTCTTAGGGAAGAGCTGCAAAAGGAAAAGAATGATATTGACACCCTGGTTCAAAAGGTTGCAGTGTTAGAAAGGCAAAATGAAGATGCAACTACAAGTGCAGCTTCATCCTCATTTTCCAAATTTTCTCAAGAAGAGTTTAAAGAACTTGCTATCAGAACTAAAAGGGAACGCTTTGATTTGGTATGTGAACTATTTAACACTCTAGCTGATATATTTGAGACTCACATAGTGTTTGACAATATGTCTGTAGTTCTGGAAGATTTAATTGAGAAAAGACAGCAGGCCTTAAAAGCTTATGATGAAGTAACTGATTGGCAGAGGTACATGAAGGAGAGACCTGATAATATCACTCGTATTACCACTTTTCAGTTTAAAAGAGCTAGAACTATTATGAGAGCTTGGGAAGACTTGGATGATACAGTAGTTGAAGATATAAAGAAAGCTCAAGCTATCTGTGGCAGAAGATGGTATGCAGTTGATAATATCAGGACTGAGTTATCCTTTCCTACCATGGCACTTATTGAGAAGGCATGTTCACTTGAACTGATGATCGAGCAAGTTGAGAAACGAAGGGATGACCAGGAGGAGAAAATCAAGGAACTGGACCACATCAACATACATGACGTGGAGCAGTTAATCAAACACCCATCTGTAGTACAAAGAAAGATTCATGTCTACATCCGAGTTTGGCATAAGTTGGCTAAGAATTACATCGAGGATTATAAATGTAATGCCCAATTAGGCATAGAATCAGCCACTTATCCTGATATCAAGGAGCTCCTATGAATTTGGAGAGTCTGGAAAGATTTCCTAGGATATTAGCCTTGTTTAGTTTTTGGATCCCCTTTAGGGGGGATTCTATTGTTTGTAATAATTATTTAAGTAAATGATATCCGATGTATCAAGGGCTCTTGAAATTTTGACTTTGGAAGGGAGACTGATACAAGGGATCGAACAACACTTCAGCTTTTGCTAAAGGTATTTTATGTAATTTGTTACAGAGAATTTTGAATATAATATAGTGTTGCAATTCTTATCTCTTGTACCTAATCTATCAAATTTATTTGACATGGTTTTAGTTTTCTTATTCCAAATGATCAGGTAGTACTATGGTTCATTTGCAATTGGTTAATGTGTTTATTTAACTTTGATTTATCTCTATTAATTATTAATACATTGATAAAACTTCATGAAATTTCTTTTATGAACTGTTTTTATCTATTTCTGCAAATGCTTTAGCAGTAAGAGTTTTATAGATTATAAGTTGGTTTTTCAACTAACTTGAGCACCTACAGGTTATCTTGAATGGTTTAATTCTGATTTAATATTATTTAATTTTCATTAAAAAATTGTAATCTTAGTAAGTACAGTTTCATTCCATTTACATTTCTGTCAATGTGATGAATTTTCTGTTCTTCACACAGCTCAAGACAACCTGTCAATCATCCAACACCTTTTTTAAGTAGTTTAGATTCAGATTAGGTTCTTCTTCCTAGTTAGGTTTTAGTTTTCCTTTTCTTTTCTTAACTCTGTGTTTTCCATTCTGGAAAACAAATCCCCTTTTGGATCAAATCCATCCATAAGCCAACATAGACTATTAAAGTATTCATGGGAGATTACCATCCCAAACAGCTCGAGGATAGAACAATACCTACGTGGGATTGTTTGAAGCATTTGGATGGGTTTTCTTCGTGTGTTACAAGCCTTAAACACCCTAATCAGCCACATACACAGTTGGGGATTCAACAAATGGCACTAGAAGGAGGGCCAACACATCATGCCTAAATGAAATAATCATACACCTCCTCCACCAAGAGATCCGATCATTACTCGTAGTCACGCTAGCACATCTACCTCAGGGAAACAAGTAGTTCAATTTTCAGACACTGTTCTAGTTACCCTTGAATAAGAACATGCTATCCCATCAGATAGATACGTTCTCGTATCGCCAATCCTAGGGCCCATCATATTCGAACAACTGTTGAAGGGTAATTCCCACAATGTTGCCGAGCTTAGAAGAAAGTTCACTGAATATCATCCTACTCAGGATTTGCCTCAACTCAGTAATCAAGAAAGTCATGACCTTTTCATTGATCCAACCATTCCTGGGTTAGACCTAGGTTCCTTGTTTCCAGAGTCAGCGACTCCTCGACATAACATCCAAGCAGGAGGGCCACCCCCGTCTCCTCCCTCTTCTTCATCCTCATATGATGAATCGCCAGATTACGAATCTTCAAACTCCTCAGCAGAATCTATCTCGATGGCTGACAAATGACATAACATACCATGCTTAGAAAGGGATGTTGTATCCGTTTTAGGTGATCAACACAGATTGCCTAAAAACCCCGAGAAGTGGCTTCCTAAATTTAATCCAGATGATAAGATTCCTGTGGAAGACCACGTAAAATCCTTCATGCAAGCCATTAGAATTAGAAACATTATCCATGAAGACATGGTTTGCAGACTGTTCCCTTACACGTTTGAGGGAAAAGCTTCTACTTGTTACTTTGCCTTAGAAGCTAGCTCCATCCCATCATGGGATGCGTTTTCCAAAATCTTCACTCAAAAGTTTGGTGATGAAAAAAACACAGAGGAATTAGTCATAGAGCTTTCTTCCATAAAAACTAAGGGTAAAGAAAGAGTCAAAGACTACAATCACCGGTTTTCATATTTAAATAATATGATCCAGAATACAGTACTTCCTGTTGAGGAATTACTAGTAGCATACTATATTAAGGGTCTCCCAACCCAAATAGCCATGTGGGTCAAAAGGGCCCATAAATAATCCTTGCAACATGCTTTCTCCGAAGCCATACAGGTCGAAAGAGACATGTTCTGTCTCAAAGACAACTCTGACACTACATCTGAGCAAGCATCTACCTCACATAGGAAAAGTGATAGTTCCCTTAAACCTACTTCTACCAGCCAAGATCTGTTCAATATGAGTGAAGTGAAGAAGCTCCTTCAAAGGATGTCTAATGAGATGGTTGATATCAAGAATACAAGCAATGAAAATCAATCAAACAATAGAGGATTCAATAGGCCACCTTTTAGGAGGCCAAATCAACCTCCTCGGAATCCACCACCTCTAAATCTCAGCGAGGGGTTCACCTCAGAAGAGATCTTCTCTATCTTGAAAGCCTTAGCTGCAGGAACACTAGACACCCCAAAAACCTCTGAAGATCAGTCCACTCAAGAATCACAACCTCCCCAAGAGGAAGAGGAAGATGACCAGTAGGTCAGCTCTATGAGCTTCTTTTCAGAGGAAGAAGAAGAAGAAGAACCCGATATGGTTTTTAATCTCTAGGTATAAAGGGCCACCTCCACAAGAAGCAACACCTATAGCACAGACCCCTAACAAAGGTAAAGCTCAAGTGCAGAAGGACACCCTCATTCCTGAACCTGAATGCAACTTGGCTGAGGACCTTAAGAGAGTCAAAGAAAACATATCGTTATTTGATCTTCTCAAAATCCCTTCCATAAGGGATTCCTTACCGAAAATCATGATTATAAAGAAACCTCGAGAAGCTCAGAATAAGAACATTGACTCCACTTCCCGTTCAAACCATCCTAAGCTTGGAAGCAAAGGTACTCCTCCCTTTTTACTTACCTTTGAGATCTTTAATAGAAATGTGCATAACTGTATGGTAGACTCAAGTGCTTCATCCAATGTTATGCCCCTTTCTGTGTGTAAGAAGCTTAATGCCACCTATGAAAACTGCCCTATTCAAATTGTGCAGTTAGATAGATCTAAGGTTAAAGTGGTAGGGAGGCTGAGAAAATTTCTTCTCAGACTATTTGCAGATCCTCGGATTCATCAAACAATCGATATTGTGATTGTGGATATTCCAGAGACCTATGGTATGTGGTTGAGTCGAGATTGGTCATAGAAACTTAAATTTTACTTTGCTACTGATTGGTACCACTTGTGGTTGCCTCTTAACGAGCAGCCTAATAAGCTCAAAGTTGACAGAGAACATTTCATGAAAAAAACTGTAACTAATCTCGATGGTTCCAATGAATATGTCTCCTTTTTTAACAATCAAATTGAACATTTCATATTTGACCCTTTATTTCGAGACTTACCTGCTGATGTATCACCAATAGAGAATGAGCAGAAACACTCTCAAGTAACGCATATTACATCTATTCTGTTCTCTAGCACCATTGTTCATAATGTATATAATGTAAATACCAATTTCAAAATTGATCCTATTGTTTGGACCTTGTTTTTTGATGGCTCCAGGTCAAAGGAAGGAGCAGGCGTAGGATGTGTACTTATTGATCCTAAAGGGATCAAAACCATGATTGCATGCAGGTTGGAATTTGACTGTACCAATAACGTGGCTGAGTACGAGGCTTTGGTCCAAGGACTAAGGAAAGCTATCGATATGGGAGCTAAAGCAATTGAATGTGTGGGAGACTCCGAAATCACTGTGAAACAGGTATGAAATCATATACATTGTCTATCTCCCTACCTAGTTAATTATCAAATATTAATCAGAGACATGACTAATTCCTTCTCAGCATTTAATATTAGATCTGTTCCTATATCCTAGAACTTTGACGCAGATCTACTAGCCAACATTGCATCTAGATTGATTCCTCCCGAAGACTTGTCTCCACAAACCTTCTCTATCGAATTGATTTACAGACCCTCAATACCTAACAATGTCACAAACTAGAAGGTGTTTGACGATGATCATCAAATACTTGACTTCCTGTCAACCCAAAATACCTTTGAGGGTATGGTCATTGACGAAGCTGATCATGAGAAGTCTCTATCTGATCCTTCCAACATCATCCCCAAGTCTTTCATTAGCCTAGAGAAGTTCTATGATTTACAAGATGAATTCAGACAAACCATCAATTGCAAGACTCAAAGCTCAACCTTGAATCACACCCATGTTAACTTAGGAACAAAGCACGAACCCCGATTTATCAATCTTGAAATACACTATTCCTGTGATGAAATAAGAAGTTTTATCAAACTCTATAGGGAATATAAAGATGTTTTTTCCTGGACATACAGTGAACTCAGGACCTTTGATACTATCGTCATGCATCATAACATCCCCATGAAACCTGATGTAAAACCCTATCAGCAGAAATTGAGGAAAATGCACCCTAGTCTAGAGCCTTCTGTCAAGAAAGAACTAGACAAACTGCTCTCAGCTAGGATCATATTTCTCATTCAACATATGAAATGGATAGCTAACTTGGTCCCTGTTCGTAAAAAGAATGGGGAAATCAGACTCTGCGTAGACTTCGGGAACCTGAACCGAGCCTCTTAAAAAGACAACTATCCTGTTCCTCCAATGGATAATATCCTACAGAAGGTAGCTAGATCAGATATGTTTTTGCTGCTAGACGGTTTTTATGGTTAGAACCAAGTCTTGGTTGCACCTAACGATCAACTGAAAACTTCGTTCAGGACCCCTTGGGGAACATTCACATACAGACGAATGCCATTTGGACTAACAAACATAGGAGCCACTTTCCAAAGAGCTATGGACATAGCTTTCAGGGGTTTGATCCATAATTTTGTTGTTGTGTACCTTGATGATGTTACCATTTACTCTAAAAAATGACAGGATCATTTGTTTGTGCTAAAACAGGTATTCCAAAGGTGCAGGAAATTCGGAATCTCCCTTAATCCCAAGAAGTCCATCTTTGCAGTAACAGAAGGTAAGTTGTTGGGTTTCGTAGTTTCAAAAGAAGGTATGATCATTGATCCTAAACGTGTCAAAGAAATCTCCAAGATCAGCCTTCCTAACTCTAGTAAGGAAATGTTGTCATCGATGGATCCTCTCAAGTGTTCGACCTCAACACATTTATTCACACTTGTTAGTTTGCACTCTAGTACCTTGATTCCCATTTTCATCATTGGTGGGTGATCTCACGTCTGTTAACGGTATACATTAATGACCGGTAATCAGACGATGGACTACTATGTTTGACCTCGACACCTCTATTTGCATAGTAGGACATGTACTCGTAGCAGTTTGTGTAGAAGACTTTCTAGATTGGTGGCATCTCTTATATGCTACCTCCTTGATCGTGCCAGTGTTCATGAGATTTCAGCTCTCGTGACTTGATTCCAGTATATGTCAGACATTTCCAGCCACTATGGAGATCTTGATCTATTATATATCTTCAGCCATTTTGGAGATCATGGTCCTTTGTATATCTTCATCATGGAGATTATGATCTATGTATATTGTATGTGGCTATGACCACATATGTGACATCATGTATCATGCCTATTCATGGCCATTGTACTCTTATGTATCCGGGACTGCTATATGTACTTGCAGTTATATGTAGAGTTGTATTTTGGTACTATGCTGATTGGGTGGTTGGTATTCCATTTGGGATCCTTCATCACTCCACTTCTGGGATGGACTTATAATGTATTTCGGCCATCGTATAACCCCTCTGATCTCATACATTAGGGGGCATCTGTTATAGCGGATTTCACCACTCTAGGTGAATCACACATTGTATGGCCTTCCCCTGTCCCGCTACAGAATCCTTAACCCCTATGGACCACTTTTTGTCCTTTGATGTTTCCTTGATCATCCCTAAAAACACATGAAAAATGATATATGCGACTTTTAACCCTATAAGCCCATACATACGTGGGTTTGACCCATATAACCGCATACATTGGGATGTGTGCATAATCCAAATCCTTTTGGAGTTTTCCTTGACATGGATCCGACTCATCTGACTCCTGGCCTTCCATATGCCTTGATATCGCTCGGATTCGACCTTTCATTACCCCTTTGAAAAGCTATATAAGGAACCCCTTGGTACATTGAAGGCATAAGAGAGAATTGAGAGCAACAAAACTATAGCCCATTGTTGCCGGAACTTATGCTTGAGTCTGCATCCCTTTGTCCCTTGGAGCACTTTTGTGTTCTTCCCAAGCTTTCCTTTTGATTGTGAGCTTGCTATCGAGAGATGGAGGATTGAAGTGGTGGAGGCCCAACTGGGGGATTCAATTTCTCCAGTTCGTAGACGTGCCGTCAGAGGTTGTATCTTGTAATCTCTGATTTATATTAATAGAAATATCTTTTCCTGTCCAATGATATGTATTTGAATGAATATTTTATCCATGGGATCATGTCAAATGCTTTTACATTATTGATTATATATGCTAGAATAGATCTAATACCATGATATATAGAATGCTTGTATTGTTTACTTGTTGTTGAGGAAGTAATATAGCAATTCAAGCTGAAGATTGGAAAGCTCAACGGGGATCTACTTCAACCGTCCGGAATAAGGTACGAGGTTTGATCCTTTAGTGTTAGACATTTAATTTCTATTGCATATTGGAAGAGATTGATTTCTGGAGTCAAGCTGTCTGTTGTGGTACCCCAAGCCATAGGAATTTCTCTCCGTAACAACTACCACCAGGGAAATGGGCTTGCAGAATCCTCAAACAAAAACTTGATAAGCATCCTTAAGAAGATAGTGGCTTCACATCATAAATACTGGCACACCCAAATTTACTATGCTTTTTGGGCAGATCGAATCACCCCAAAGGAAGCCCTTGGTAACTCCCCTTATTGCCTTGTTTATGGCAAGGAAGCTTTCCTACCAACTAATCTCACCATTACTTCATTGCAATTGGCCCAATCCATCCAAGAGAGTGACTCTTCCCCATTACAGCAGAGGATTGATTCTCTGCTCAAACTAGAAGAGGATAGAGAGAAAACCAAGAATAAATTCTACCAACATCAACAGTTGGTTAAGAAGTGGTTTGATGAGAGATATTCATCAGACAAAGATTTCTCAGTGGGAGATTTAGTGTTACGATGGGACAAACAACACAAGGACAACAAAGAGCACACCAAGTTTCATCGACTTTGGCTAGGACCATTCATTGTTACAGAAAAGAATGGTCCTAGTACAGTTTGACTACAAACGCTGGAAGGGGTCATTGACACCTTCCCAGTGAATGTTTTTCTACTCAAGAAGTACTTTGTTTGAGAAAGGTTGATTCAACCCTATATATAGGTTTGGTGTGTTATTTTCCTTTTATTTTCTAAATGATTCCTTGATTTTGGTAACTTTTGGTAATATCTACACACTTGGCAGTAATGAGCAACTAGTTTTCTCAGTATTCAATACTCTCAACTGAAACAGATCTGTCAGTTCCTATCTTTTCTAACTCATATCAGGATTTTTTATGTTTGAATGATAACCATATTTACAGAATTTTGTATCAATGACCTCTCATCCAGGTTAATACATTCTACATGATGTACTCTGATGATGATAGTTGTGGAAGAAAAGTCTCACCTTGTCTAAGGTCTCATTAGGGAACCGTGGAATATATTTATAGCCTAGTCAGTCTTACTCTTTGGGATTCAGCAACGATCATATATTCTTATCATGTGAATTACAAGATGAGGGGTCTCATCATGAGGCAACTTATTAGGTTCATTGGTGCTTAGTGGAATGAGATCCTTGCCATTTGATGTGGGGAGATGGCTTCCAGCTCTCTGGAAGATGGGAGATCCTATCACAGGCCTGTTCATTCATGATCTACAGAGCATCAGTGAGTAACACTGCCTTCATATGGAAACCAAGCCATGGCAGTTTCTTGTAATTCATACTTTACATTAAAACCCCAAACAAGAAAGAATTACACACAGGAAGAGGGGGTTCTATCTAAGGCCAGCCTCACTGTGATCATGGGCTTGACATTGGACTGAAGCTATCATTAGATGGTTCCCAATCCATGATAGCTACTTTCGGCCATATAGCTAGAAGACAAGAGGTCTCCTTACCGAGTCGTCTTGCTCAATTTCCAAGTCAGGTTTGTGAATGGCACTAGTCACCATAACATGGAGTAGTGGTCCTGTGTCATTGCAATCTTGCTATTATATATAAAAAATAATAATAAAAGAGGGGAAATAAAATTGATAGGTTTAAGAGGCCCTGTGTGAAAAACCAAAATGGTAAAGGTCTAACTTTAGGTTCAGCTTTAACTACATGCCTATGTCAGCCTCAGTTCAGGTGACCCTATCTTCCAATGACATTTGAATCAGAGTTGCATTATTTTTAAATGACCATGGATGGGATTGGATCAATAATTTTAAAAGTTTCTAGTTGGTTACATTCTTATGTTAACATTTTTTTAGAGTTAATCATTTTCCCACTAACAGTTTGATTGGGAAGGATTATTGTTTTGCAGAGATAACCGGTTCTTCCATCCAGTCGCCATTTGTTGTAGGTACAACAAATCCCATGTCATCTTGACACGAGAGCACAATTATACATACGAATATTACTTGGTAATACTCTTCATAATCTTTAAGGGTTTCATTAAGATTTTTATTTTTGGGATTCCTTGACTTAATCAAATTTCCAAAAAACCATGTTTAATTTCTTTGTTTTGAATGTACAATGATTGATTTTTGTTTGGATTTTTTTAACATCCCGCATCTCGCAACCCTCAAGTTACGGAATGCGAGAAACCTTTATTTTTTATATTTCATTTTCCAAACCTACATCCCACATCCCGCAACTGCGGATGTGGGAGGGTTTTTACATGTGTTTTACTTTAGTCAACCCACATCATGCATCCTGCAACTTGCGGAATGAGGGTTGCAGGGTTATAATTTTTTTGCGTTTTGGTTTGCGTATTTCTGCATCCTGCATCCCGCATACCGCAAGATGCAGAATGAAGAATGCAAATCCGATTGAATAATTTCTTTTGCTCTTTTGCTATTCCGCACTCCGTATCTTGCAAGTTGCGAAATCCGGGTTGTGGAATGATTAATAAAACTTGCGATTTTGTTTTTGATTCTGCATCCCGTCAAACTAATCCTGACCATTCTTTTTCTTTTTACTCTCATCTAATGGTCTATATTATTTCTCGGGAATTATAAATATGATAGTTTTGATTTACGATTTTTCACTATTTTTACTGTTGTAATTCACTCTGCTGTGTGATTTTTACCTCCAGAATTTACCACACGATTCCAACAGTAATTACTACAGTTTCAGGTTGGTTATCAGGTTGTTTTCTTGCAATTCGAATTGTTTATTGTGCTTACTGGATAATTCAGTTTTAATTTTTGGTATAAATATTCAAAACGACACATGGCGACATCCAAAACCCCCAGATTTACCAGGAGTAAAAACCTTTAGAAGAACATGTTCAAATCCCCCTCAAATCCTGGATGACTGAACCCCGTAAATTTTCCAAGAGGAAAGACAAATTATACCATGTCGAGTGGTTTAAAGATCCATACTCCTTGCTAGCAACGATGTTGTGCAGGCTTTATGGCCTTCCCAACTATTCTTTCTTTAAAGAGGAATGGGCTCCCATCGCTCATCACATTATTACTACAGGTGAATCTTTCCCTTGGGCCTCAATTCTATCACTAGAACTTAAAAATGCCATCCAAGAGTTCCAAAAAGCTACTGCTAAGAAAAAGCCTAATTTTTATCTTACCACCTTCATGGTGGACATCTTCTATGTTGATTTTCATTACCCTAATTTGGGATGCAGTTGGGAATTACCAGCCCCAACTATACATATCTATCATTCCAAGCTATGGGATGGCAACTATGTGGCTAGGTTCTATGATATATGTGAAAGTTTCCTTGGCAGGGTATATTTTCTGATTTTCAACAAAGAAGCACCTGCGTTCTCACCGGAAGCAAAATCTCTCATAGCCACTATGGGGGACTGGTATGTGGGTGAATCTTTCACCTATATCAGGGTTTATGGCATCAACGCAGCTCACATGTTGCCTAAGGTCGTACCAGATAGGTTGGTCCTAGAAGAGCTCTCATTTCACAGAGGGGATCTACAAGAAATGTGCTGCACCAAAGAGAAAGTTTGGCCCAAGTTTCCCATTACCCTTGGATCCTTGAGTGTACCCACTTCTACTTGGGCATTGGAGCTGAGTGACCACATCATGTCACTTAAACTTGGTTTCACAAGCAAAAGGAAACATGATCCTAAAGGGATTGTTGATTTACACTTGAGGCAAAATCATTTCAAAACAGGTTATGTTCATGAGGAAACTTTGGATGATTTCATTTTTCAGGGAGTAGATACATTTTCTAAATTCCTAGCAAGGGCTAAGAGCAAAGGAGAGAAAATCCATATCCTGTAGTATTAGAAGGAGATCAGGGACAGGGTAAAGCATTACAGGTCGATGGAGTTGGACATCTTGGAAAGGGTGGAAAAAGACAGGGAAGAAAGAGAAGCTCGAGCTGCAACAAAAGAAACTTTGGCATCCAAAACTAAATATATGGAAACCAGCTCAAGCTTGGACAAAGGAAAATCTCCCATGGGAGAAATTCCACAGACATATGTCGAACAACAAGTTAAGGATTATTTGAAGACTTCAGAGCAAATAAAGCAGAAGCTGAATAGAATGACTTTAGCCTTAGATACACAAGAAGTTGCAGCATATCAGTTACCTGAAATTTCCCATGTGCTAACCAATGTGATTGAAAAGACTCTACCTGAACAAACTCAGGTTGAGGACAATCCTTTAAAGAAGACAGATATTTCCAGTTCTATTCCTAGTATTGATATGACTAATTCAGAGGAATGGGAGGGACGAATTTCTCATGTTCCTGTTACTATTGAGACTGGTAATGATTCCCAAAATCTCACTAATGGTAGCAATGGTAATGTATCATCCCCTCTTCCTCAATCTCAACCTGTTTGTCAGTCTGTTCCCTCTTCTTCTACAATCCTTCTTTCATCAATAATGCATTTATCATCATTTTCTGATGGTTCTGTTGTGACTCCTTTTATGAGTGAGCTCTATCAAAATACAACTGTATTACCTGAATCAATTACACCAACTCCTATGGATATGCCTATTCCTTCATCTGTTGTCCCTCTAGTTTTTAAAACGCCTCTGCATATTTCTTCAATTAGCTCAATTTCATCCCCTATGTCTGAAAAAATTGTAATAATGTCACCATCATCATTTCTTAAGGCTACTAATATGCAAATTCCTGATATGGAAGCTTCTGTTCATAACATTTCTTCAGCTCCAGAAGTCACTCTTGCCCAGAATGTTACTTCCTCCCCTGCCACTTCTCATATCACTATGGATATACCCTCTCAAACCACAACGCAAACTTCATCTTTGATTTCCACAGGCATTAGCATACCCCCTATTGATGAAGTCAGAGATGAGTTCAATGAAGACTTTGTGGTATCCATGGGTGAATATAGATATAGAAAAGCGGCTAAATCAGTGGTAAGACAAGGCAAGAAGAGGGGTAGAGATTAGAATGATATGTATATGTCAATGGTAAGTGAATTTTTATGGACTCCGCAATCAAGTGACCCACAAGATTATGCTACAGATGCAGCTTCTATTCTAGGAGATTTCAAAAGTGCAAATCTGGATGCTGTCAATTCTTTAAGCAAGGAGTTTGAGAAACAAAAGGAAAAAGTTGTCAGTTTGAAAGAAACAATAGAGCAGCTCAAGAAATAGCATGAGTCCATGCAAGATGAACTTCAAGTGAAGAATACTACTCTTAGGGAAGAGCTACAAAAGGAAAAGAATGATAATGACACCCTGGTTCACAAGGTTGCAGTGTTAGAAAGGCAAAATGAAGATGCAACTGTGAGTGCAACTTCATCCTCATTTTCCAAATTTTCTCAAGAAGAGTTTAAAGAACTTGCTATCAGAACTAAAAGGGAACACTTTGATTTGGTATGTGAATTGTTTAACACTCTAGCTGATAAATTTGAGACTCACACCGTGTTTGACAAGATGTCTGTAGTTCTGGAAGATTTAATTGAGAAAAGACAGCAGGCCTCACAAGTTTATGATGAAATAACTGATTGGAAGAGGTACATGAAGGAGAGACCTGATAATATGACTCTTCTTACCACTTTTCAGTTTAAAAGAGCCAGAACTATTCTGAGATCTTGGAAAGACCTGGATGATACAGCAGCTAAATCTATAAAGAAAGCTGAGGCTATCTGTGGCAGAATATGGTATGCAATTGATAATATCTTGACTGAGTTATCCTTTCTTACCATGGCGCTTATTGAGAAGGCATGTCCACCTGGACTAATGATCAAGCAAGTTGAGAAATGAAGGGATGACCAGGAGGAGAAAATCAAGGAACTGGACCACATCAGCATACACGATGTGGAGCAGTTAATCAAACACCCATTTGCAGTACAAAGCAAGATTCATGTCTATATCCAAGTTTGGCATAAGTTGGATAAGAATGAGGTTGAGTATTATAAATGTAATGCCCAATTAGGCATAGAATCAACCACTTATCCTGATATCGAGGAGATGCTACGAATTTGGAGAGTCTGGAAAGATTTGCTAGGATATTAGCCTTGTTTAGTTTTTGGATCCCCTTTAGGGGGAATTCTATTGTTTGTAATAATGATTTAAGTAAATGATCTCTGATGTATCAAGGACTCTTGAAATTTTGACTTTTGGAAGGGAGACTGATACAAGGGATTGAACAGCACTTTAGCTTTTGCTAAAGGTCTTTTATGTAATTTGTTACAAAGAATTTTGAATATAATACAGTGTTGCAATTCTTATCTCTTGTACTTGATCTATCAAATTTCTTTGACATGGTTTTAGTTTTCTTATTCCAAATGATCAGATAGTACTGTGGTTCATTTGCAATTGGTTAATGTGTTTATTTAACTCTGATTTATCTCTGTTAATTATTAATACATTTATAAAACTTCATGAAATTTCTTTTGTGAACTGTTTTTATCTATTTCTACAAATGTTTCAGCAGTAAGAGTTTTATAGCTTATGAGTTGGTTTTTCAACTAACTTGAGCACCTACAGGTTATCTTGAATGGTTTAATTCTGATTTACTATTATTTACTTTTCATTAAACAATTGTAATCTCAATAAGTACAGTTTTGTTCTATTTACATTTATGTCAATGTGATGAATTGCTTATTCTTCACACAGCTCAAGACAACCTGTCAATCATCCAAAACCTTTTTCAAGTAGTTTAGATTTAGATTAGGTTCTTCTTCCTGTTTTCGCCTTTCACACACCTGGGTTACGTGGCATAAATCTTCAATCCACTTAATGTGTCCTTGGGGGCAAGTCTCAAGTCAAGGCTATCACCTTGTTCTTGACTCCTCCGTTTAGGCTTAACTCCTAACGAAGCCAAGGGGGGTAGACCCTATTAAGTTACTAAGGCAAAATTATTTAGTATGATGATGGTATTAAAGAGTAAGTTTTTTAGGAGTTTTGATTTAACAATTTTAAACAACAAATAACATGATGAGATAGTCACAAGTAAGCACAAAAATGACACCCAATGACATATAGATTGAAAGAAATAAACAGTTGACCAATGCCTTGAAAATGGAGTCAAAAAACAATTAAGAGTGCTTGCAAGTGCTGGAATGAATGTTGTGCAATTGTATCTTTGTTAATTTTAAATTAATGTAAGAAGATGAGTAATTTAACTTAGGCGAGGGGACTCCAAATATATCCAGGGGGTACTTGAAGTATGTCCAAAACTAAACCGTCACGGCTACCCGCAAGGAATATGTGGGCTGAATGGAGTCTCTGAGAGTGTTGTTCATAATGCACCCGAAGGTGTAACAGAGATCGGTGCCCCGAGGTCACTTTTTCAGGAGTTTCCGCTTCCTTTGGGTATTTTGCCACCGTAATGGTTTGATCGAGGCATTGGATTTTCGCCTGATGGTTTGTCAATTTGGGTAGAGTGAATCCTAATTATTCTAGTCACCCAAATTATTTTGATGCATATTGAATTATTGGATGACCCACAACCAAGTACAGAGCATACACAATGGAGTCTTTGTTATTTTTAGTAAATTTTAAAATAGGTGCTCTTGTTAAAAGGAATACCCTCCAGGAACCTCTTTCGATCCAAGTGGACCTCAATTGGGGAATCAAGGAGGGGTTGATTTTATTATGACTAACAAAACAATTAATGGAAAAGGAATCAAATATACACAACGTTTGTTTTCTAATTAGTCCTACCACGCATCTCTTTCCCCTTACGGGTCAATCGGGAAGTCGTGGGGTAAGTAGTATGATTACTTTTGAAATTAAAAAATGGAATAATGAAAAATTATATCAAAGTATACAATCCTGCATGCCAGTACTAAACTAGAGCAGAAACAAGGGGAAAATGCAAAAAAGTGAAACAGACGCAGATCCCTCTTGGGGGGATGGGGAGCGAGCTCGAAAGAGCCTACTCAAAAAATATTTTATTTTATTATTATTGGTTACAATATCAGCAAAATGAAATATCAGAAACCTCTTGGTCCTTATATGGGATGAAACCAAGATCTTACAACTTTCCAAAAATTTTAAATTTTAGTGAAAGGGGAGATCCCTGGGGGGATTTGAATGCTCCCAAGGCCACTTTCGAACAGAAGCTTATTTTCTTTTATGTTACACCTGCTAAAAACCAGCAAGAATGTTAGAATAACATATGCCCAAAATCACTTTAAGAGTACCTTTGGATCCACCTACCTTAACTCAAAAAAGATTAAGTTAAAACTAGCTAAACAGGTGAAAAAGGAACCAAGGAAAGCAAGCTTTCCTTGGGATATTGGCTTGATGTTTGTGCAGCCAATGAAATATTCACTGATTTCTGGATTTAATCTTTTTAAAATAGAAAAGGAAATATAGAGCATGCAACCTACTAATTTTCTTTAACTTGCCATGCAAAACAGACGATTTCCTTATGCTAGATCTAGAATGCTTAATGACACTTATATCAGCTTTGAAAATAGAAGATATATGTAAATTTTACTTTGATATAACAGATCCAAATGGTAACAAAGCTTTCGAACACATTAACCACGTAAGAAAATTGATTTTCTGAAGGAGAAAGAGAGAGAAAGAGTACTGGCAGTCTAGGAATGTTGGGCTTTGGAGTCTGCTTTGGTGGAACACTGAGGGACTATGTCATTCAGAAGATCTTGAAGATGAGGAAGATGCAAACCAGCTCAACCTATTCTACAAGCGAGATCACCTGCAACTTAGGAATCCTTGCACAAATAGATGGTTAAAACATAGGTGCTACTGGAAGAGATAATTGGAAAGCATGCAATTAAACTTAAAATAAATACAAATCCAATAGATCTGAAACAAGCAGCAATAAGAGAATAAATCAAACTAGAATAAACTCTTACCCTAATAGGAGGGATCTCTCTCCTTCAAGGCCAATAATTAACCAGCAAAAGCAATGATAAATAACACAGATTATACCTCATAAGCATTTGACAATCACCATCCACACATGAAGAGCATTACACCATAGATCTTGCCTCCAAAGCTTCTTTATTCCAGAATAATAAACAATAACACAGTACAAGAGCAAAAACACCTCAATCCTAGTTCTAACTAACTCGTAAAGGAGGCATCCATGCTTTATTTATACACAAAATTGAAACCCCGGCCCAGAGGGGGCACAAATCCCAAGGAGATAGACCACTGCAGCTGAAGGAGAGTCCATCAATGTCTGATATGAAGCTGAACTGAGCTTCTACTGAGTCTGAATGTCAATTGGAGAGCTGATATGACTGACACCTCAACCTGTTGACTGAAGCATCCACCAAAACTCATCCAGATGAGCCCACACGTGTGGAGGAGAGAGGGAGGGTGAAATTCCCCATAAAGGAAGTTGAAGTTCAACTCTGGATCTGTCCAGATCACCTCCTTCAGTCAAGGATTTGTCAGATCTGGTCAATCTGGTGCATATCTGACCGATTTCAATCAAATCGGCTGAGAATCCACTGATCTAGGATTTTGGATTTGTTCCATTATTCATCAATTTATTAATTAAAATAATCAATAATTGATTTTTTGGGGCTTTCTGACCTGAGTGATGGAAAATCACTTAAAACTAGGAAATAGTGGGTCTATAGGTTTACTGGGTGCTATTAGCTTGAAAATGAGCACCGACATGACTGAAACGGACTTCTGATCCCACTTTTATCACAAAACCAATTTTTCCAATTAAACTATTAAAAAATAGCCTAAGTTTTGGAAAAAATAAATTTTAATAAAAAACACTGAAAAAATTAAAAAAATTAAAAAAACTAGGGGGACTTAGACATGTTCATATGATTCGACCATGATGTCTAGCATGTTTATACATTGACACGTGGACTCTAATAACCTCAATAGGCCTAAATGTCAATCCTACCACCCCAACTTTGGAGGTATTGAGTGAAAAACTCAGAAATTATCAGTCGTTTATTCAACAACCAATAATAACCAAGGGAAAAAACACCCTAGGATGATCGGATTAACAAATAAAGTCTAAGAGACCGAGTCTTTTACAGACACTATCATGCTAGAACATTTATTACAACTCCCCCAAGGGGGAATGAAATAGTGATATAGCACAACAAGCACTTCCCAGAAGCACTTCCGAAGGTCTTCTAAAGTCGGAACAAAAAATATTTGTCTGGTTCACCAGGCTCACTTGATAAAAAAACCACTAAGTACAACTTAGGTGGTAACATTATAGCTCCAATTGCGGACGTGTACTTGATTTGGTCATAGGGAAAGGAGAGGATACGAGAACACCAGAATCTCTGGTTTATACACCCTGTAAAAACATCTCAACTTGACAAGAAAACCTCAATAGCACAAGCTTTACATAAAAACCTCATGAACCATTAAGTTGATTTATTTAAACAAAATAAATGTAACTAACTAATGAAAAAAATGTTTTATTATAGCTAAGTACAAAACAAAAATGCGGAAAGTAAATACTCTTTTTCAAGGAGCTTATTTTGCTACTCTAAGCATGATATAAAAAGGGTTAAGTGTAATCAGAAATCCAATGTAACCACCTAAGAATTTTATTAACATAAAAAAAATTCCTTGTCTTTGGTTACCAACCAAAGTAAGGATACTTTATTCAGAAAATGCAAACCTGCGTGATGATCCGGAAGGGGCAGGATGGATAGGAAATCATGGGCATGAATAATGTCATCAAACTTCCTCCCAAACTGGTAAGTGCTTGCACATGCTACTTCTATCCATGATTGGACAGGGTTGATGTACAAATTGGAATGATGAGGCATATTGACTACACCATCATACTGATCATCAAGGCTTACCGGATGATAATTCACTGTATAAGCCCCAAGCAGCTCCAAATCATGAGGAAACTCTATATGTGAAGATGATAGTTGAGACTGATATTCTACTAACTGCATCACATCTATCTTTTCACAACATTGCTTCTCCATGTCTTCATTATTGATACCTTTGTGTGGCTTTGCATGATATGAATCTGAATGATCATATAAGAGTTTTGAATGCTACTTTTCCATACTAGGATTTTCCCAGGTCTCCAGATCCATGCTTCCCTCTATGGAAGTATAGTAGATTGGACTTCCACAAATTTCTAAATAGACACTCCCCTTGATAGATATAGCATAGATAGGATTCTTAATAAGATATCCACAAAAATCCCAATAGTCATCACCACCATCTATGTCAGATGTGATGGATTCCCCATTGCTGATATCAAGTTCCGATATCAAGTTCTCTTTCTCTTCATTATTGATACTGATATATGGCTCAGACTGATCATATGGATAAACGGTATGCTCCTTTTTCATATCAAAGTTTCCCAAGGCCACATGGTCCATGCTCTCTCCTTTAGATATGCCATAGACAGAAAAATCAACAAAACCATCAAAAATTTATGGTTCATTATTTTCCTCTTTATTCATGTTATAAACTGTATTTTCCATGAATGTCTAGGACTCCTCATCAACATCTTTGTTGGAGATAAGGGAGTCTTCGTCACTTGTATCATGCTCCAAGTTATACTTGTCCTCATTTTCATACTCATCTTCTTCAAAGAAAAGGTCACAAGGCAGTAAACCTTCCAGACTGCCATCATTATATGGAGAACACGTAGGAGTCCCATCATGTACATTACAGTTTTCATCATAAGTTTCACTATAATATTCAGCAATGGTTTCATCCTTAGGCTTGTACTGTTTAGCTGGTGACAAAGGGTAGGCCTGACCTACCATGTATACATGATCAGGCTCGCTTGAAGTTGTTTCTTGACTACTGAACTCGGGAAGTCCATGTTCCATGACTTAATTTGCAACATAACAAGTGCTTTCTTGGTGGAATTGTTCATAGGGTCTACACCATGGAATTACTTCTTCTACCATGTTAGCTGAGTCTAACTGGTTTGGAATCCTAGGCTCTTGCTGAGGAAATTTCTTTTGATACGTCTGATTCAGCTTGGGATGAAAGTTCCTAGGTCCATTATTCCTTTCCATTGTGATCAATCTACTATGCATGTGATTCAAGTATTAGTTGGTTTTGACTAGTAACCAAGTTTTTTATCATGTTCGTCACCTTTTACATGGGATCTTTAGAAGTTCCCTTTTCTTTTGATTCAACGGATTTACCCTTGGTCTCTTTGTTGCAGGAAATGTTTCCCCTAGTCTGACCTGGAATGTTGGACTTGCCTGAAGATTGCATATTTTCTTCTATTTTCTCGGCCAATTCTTGGGCAGTTTTCAGATCAGTCGGTTCTTTATCTCTCAACTGGTACCTTAAGTCACCGGTGAAGGATTCAATGTAGGATATGAGGATAGAGGCATTTTTTGGCTTGATGTCTCTAGGAAGGTCCGCAACCACACACCTGAATTTAGTGTTAAATTCATCCATGGTTTCATTCTCCATCTTCTTTATGCTATAAAGGGTAGCAAGTAGATGTTTTGGTTCCTTGTTTTCTCCCCACTTCTTCCTAAAACCATCTTGGAATTCACTAAGAGTATTAAATGAATCATCATCTAGGTCGAGGTACCACTCTTCAGCATCATCTTCTAAGGATAAAGTAAAGAGCTTTATTTTAACAGCGTCATGGTCATGGGCAGCATCATTGCAATAACTGACCAGGTGCTTTTCAAACTTTCGAAGGTGAGACTTGACAGTGATGGCATTATTGCCCTGAAATATGGGGAGTTTCTTCATAGTATCTTTTGGAATGGCATGGGGAGCACCTGCTATCTGAGAAAAGTCAAGGGGTTTAATTCTGTCATTTCTTGAGATTGGTGAACATGACTCTCTACAAATATGTGATGGATATCTGAGAGGGATTGGTCTCCTAAATTTTCAAGGTTTCTACAAGAAGTTTGCCTATTCAATCTTTCCCTAATAAACCTTTCTAGATCAGGGAGAGGATTGAATAATTGATGGCGGTTTCTACGAGTAGAAATTCTTGGAGGGATGTTAGATAGTGGAGTCGCCAAATGGATCGAGTTTTAATTTTTATGTTTTTTAAAGACAAGGTCAATCACTTTTTTTTTATCTTTTAAGTTGTTTAGAAAAAAGTTAAGCTAAGTTGTACCCAGGAATAAAAAGATTTATCCCCGGCAACGGCGCCAAAAAGTGTTGCTGCCTTTCACACACCTGGGTTACGTGGCAGAAATATTCAAGCCACTCAATGTGTCCTTAGGGGCAAGTCTCGAGTCAAGGCTGTCACCTTGTTCTTGACTCCTCCGTTTAGGCTTAACTCCTAATGAAGCCAAGGGGGATAGACCCTATTAAGTTACTAAGGAAAAATGATTTAGTATGATGATGGTATTAAAGATTAACTTTTTTAGGAGTTTCAATTTAACAATTGTAAACAACAAATAACGTGATGAGATAATCACAAGTAAGCATGAAAATGACACCCAGTCACATATAGATTGAAAGAAATAAACAGTTGACCAGTGCCTTGAAAATGGAGTTAAAAAACAATTAAGAGTGCTTGCAAGTGCTGGAATGAATGTTGTGCAATTGTATCTTTGTTAATTTTAAATTAATGTAAGAAGATGAGTAATTTAACTTAGGCGAGGGGACTCCAGATATACCCAGGGGGTACTTGAAGTATGTCCAAAACTAAACCGTAACAGCTACCCGCAAGGAATATGTGGGCTGAATGGAGTCTCTGAGAGTGTTGTTCATAATGCACCTGAAGGTGTAACAGATATCAGCACCCTGAGGTCACTTTTTCAAGAGTTCCCGCTTCCTTTGAGTATTTTGCCACCGTAATGATTTGATCAAGGCATTGCATTTTCGCCTGATGGTTTGTCAATTTGGGAAGAGTGAATCCTAATTATTCTAGTCAATCAAGTGCTTTTGATTCATCTTAATTAATCAGATGAACCGCAGCCAAGTACAGAGCATACACACTGGACTCTTTGTTATTTTTTGTAAATTTTAAAATAGGTGCTCTTGTTAAAAGGAATACCCTCCAGGAACCTCTTTCGATCCAAGTGGACCTCAATCAGGGAATCAAGGAGGGGTTGATTTTATTATTACTAATGAAACAATTAATGGAAAAGGAATCAAAGATACACAACGCCAATTTTCTAATTAGTCCTACCATGCATCTCTTTCCCCTTGCGGGTCAATCGGGAAGTCGTGGGGTAAGTAGTATGATTACTTTTGAAATTAAAAAATGGAATAATGAAAAATTATATCAAAGTATACAATATTGCATGTGAGTACTAAACTAGAGAAGAAAAAAAGGGAAAAATAGAAAAAAGTGAAATAGACGTAGATCCCCCTTAGGGGGATAGGGAATGAGCTCGAAAGAGCCTACTCAAAAATATTTTATTTTATTATTATTGGTTACAATATTAGAAACCTCTTGGTCCTTATATAGGATGAAACTAGGATCTTACAACTCTCAAAATTTTTAAATTTTAGTGAAAGGGGAGACCCCTGGGGGGATTTCAACGCTCCCGAGGCCACTTTCGAACAGCAGATTCTTTTCTTTTCTGTTACACTTGCTAAAAAAAAGCAAGCATGTTATAATAACATATTCCCAAAATCGAGTACCTTTGTATCAGCCTACCTTAACTCAAAAAAGATTAAGTTAAAACTAGCTAAATAGGTGAAAAAGGAACCAAGGAAAGCAATCTTTCCTTGGGATCTTGCCTTTCTGTTTGTGCATCCAATGAAATATGCACTGATTTCTGGATTTAATATTTTTAAAACAAAAAATGAAATCTAGAGCATGCAACCTATTGATTTTCTTTAACTTGCCATGCAAAATGGACGATTTCCTTATGCTAGATCTGGAATGCTTAATGATACTTTTCAGAATTGAGATCTAGACTATGAGCTTTGAAAATAGCAGATCTATGTAAATTTTACTTTGATATAACAGATCCAAACGGTAACAAAGCTTTCAAACACAGTAACCAAGTAAGAAAATTGATTTTTTGAAGGAGAAAGAGAGAGAAAGAGTGTTGGCAATCTGGGAATGTTGGGATTTGGAGTCTGCTTTGGTGGAACACCGAGGGACTATGCCATTTAGAAGATATTGAAGATGAGGAAGATGCAAACCAGCTCAACCTCTTCTACAAGCGAGATCACTTGAAACTTAGAAATCCTTTCACAAACAGATGGTTAAAACATAGGTGCTTCTGGAAGAGATAATTGGAAAGCATGCAATTAAACTTAAAATACATACAAATCCAATAGATCTAAAACAAGCAGTAGTAAGAGCATAAATCAAACTAGAATAAACTCTTACCCTAACAAGAGGGAGCTCTCTCCTTCAAGGCCAACAATTAACCAGCAAAAGCAATGATAAATAACACAAATTATACCTCATAGGCATTTGACAATCACCATCCACACATGAAGAGCATTACACCATAGATATTGCCTCCAAAGCTTCTTTATTCCAGAATAATAAACAATAACACAGTACAAGAGCAACAACACCTCAATCCCAGTTCTAACCAACTCGGAAAGGAGGCAGACATGCTTTATTTATACACAAAATTGAAACCCCAGCCCAGAGGGGGCGCAAATCCCAAGGAGATAGACCATTGCAGCTGAAGGAGAGTCCATCAATTCCTGATCTGAAGCTGAATTGAGCTTCTACTGAGTCTGAATGTCAATCAGAGAGCTGATCTAACTGACACCTCAACCTGTTGACTGAAGCATCCACCAAAACTCATCCAGATGAGCCCACACGTGTAGAGGAGAGAGGGAGGGTGAAATTCCCCATAAAGGAAGCTTAAGTTCAACTCTGGATCCACCCAGGTCACCTCCTTTAGTCAAGGATTTGTCAAATCTGGTCAATCTGGTGCAGATCTGACTGATTTCAATCAAATCGGCTGAGAATCCACTGATCTAGGATTTTTGATTTGTTCCATTATTCATCAATTTATTAATTAAAATAATCAATAATTGTTTTTTTGGGGCTTTCTGACTTAAGTGATGGAAAATCACTTAAAACTAGGAAATAGTGGGTCTATAGGTTTACTGGGTGCTCTTAGCTTGAAAATGAGCACCTACATGATTGAAATGGACTTCCGAGCCCACTTTTATTACAAAACCAATTTTTCCAATTAAACTATTAAAAAATAGCTTAAGTTTTGGAAAAATTAAATTTTAATAAAAAACACTGAAAAAATTAAAAAAATTTAAAAAATTAAAAAAACTAGGGGGACGTAGACATGTTCATATGACTTGACCATGATGCCTAGCATGTTTATACATTGACACATAGACTCTAATAACCTCAATAGGCCTAAATGCCAAGCCTACCACCCCAACTTTGGAGGTATTGAGTGAAAAACTCAGAAATTATCAATCGTTTATTCAACAACCAATAATAATCAAGGGAAAAACACCCTGGGCTGATCAGATTGACAAATAAAGTCTAAGAGACCGCGTCTTTTACAGACACTATCATGCTAGAACATTTATTAAAACTCCCCCAAGGGGGTATGAACATGTGATATAGTAAAACAAGCACTTCCCATAAGCACTTCTGAAGGCCTTCTAAAGTTTGAACAAAAAATCTTTGTCCGGTTCACCAGGCTCACTTGATAAAAAACCACTAAGTACAACTTAGGTGGTAACACTTCCTAGTTAGGTTTTAGTTTTCTTTTATTTTCTTAACTCTATGTTTTCCATTCTGGAAAATAGATCCCCTTGTGGATCAAATCCATCCATAAGCTAGCAGAGGCTATTAAAGTATCTGTGGGAGATTATCATCCCAAACAACTCGAGGATAGAACAATACCTGCGTGGGATTGTTTGAAGCCTTTGGCTGGGTTTTATTCATGTGTTGCAAGCCTTAAACACCCTAATCAGCCACATACACAGTTGGGGCTTCAATAGACCATAAACTACAAAATCATGACCCATAAGACTCTTTGTCGATCTTTTCGCCTTGCACGCCATCCTTGGTCTTGCACATCATCCTCGGTCTCACGCATATTTTCCTTACCAAAACTGCCTGCCAACAATCATACTATTTCCTAATACAAAATTGGCTTCATTTTGAGAGAAAAAACTATTCTAAAAAATGTTCCACTGATATAGAATCTAATAAAAACACCTCACAGAAGCACATGCGAAAAACATTGAGTCAGTTATGGAAAATTGGAGAAGGATCTTTCTCCAAATGGCATGATTGAAATGTCTAGATCGTGCTTGATCATCTGGGTCTTAACAACTGCACCACCCATATAGAGATCTAGAAGTCCTAATCGTCGTTCAACTTCAGAATTTTGTTGGCCCTAGGTAAGTACCATAAATTTTTGGGTATAAATTGAAGTGTGAATAGGGATTCAATGGAGCAGGAGTTGAAATGGCCAGGTCTGAAATTTTGGGAAATTTTTGGGGAAAATATTAAATGTATGCGGTGTGTTAGTTAGAAAGGATGTCCACTTATGGGTAGTGGGTGTAGGATGTAAATTCGACTGTTAGAATCCTATAAAAATGTAAAGGGTTGGGCAAAAGGGGGTTGGATTTTGTGTAAGGGTTGGTCGAGAGTAAGTTTTGAGAACACCTGTAATTTTATATGCTATAGTGTGAATGATGAATAAGAGCCATGAAGATGATGTGTTTCTGATTTGTAGACTGTGTGTATAGATATAATGACATGGATTTTTGATGAACAAGTATGTAGGCTGTGTGTGCATACCAAAAGCATTCACGGCACGACCTATGCCAGATGATGACCACTTTTGTAGTTTTCTCATGTATGGGTTTCCATGTTAATTCCTTTGTGTCAAATGATGTATGATTATGTTCATGTGATGTTTTATTATCTATTGTGATTGGTAAATTTGTGTGTCTTGCATAAAATGATACTATTTTAAAATGTGTTGATGAATGAAATTAAATGTGTAAGATGTCACAGTATGATGTTGTTTATATTGTGTGCCGATGATACTCCATTTTATAATATTATTGATTAGTATGTTGGGTACTAGCATGGAACGATCCATTTTGTCACTACATAAGCATGGTTCCTACAATCCCCATTAGGTGTCTCGGATGAGACTTCACTTGCTTCACAGGTGCTTTCAATGGGGTTATGTTCTGTTCAGTCGATGCCTTGGGTTTTGTTGGTCGGGATTGAAGGGTGAACCTGGGTTAGTCGAGTTGAACCAATTAATGGTTGTATTTTCGGGACTAGGATCATACTGAAGGGGATATATTTTTGCATCCAACAATTCCTGATATCCAAAATTGAGTGGGATAAAAAGCTAGAGGATTTTCATAAGAAGAAAGTAAGGGGTCGCGATTGAATCTCATAGAATGGTTAGAAATGTATGTTTTCTCACGTATTCATGAAATATTTTTTAGTGAATTTTCTATTGTATTGTATGAATGTTTGGAGAGATTAGAAACTCATAGAAAAAAATTTCAAGATGGAGAACCTAAGGAGTGGACTCCTCAGCTGATTTGACGGATGGAGAGTGTCAGTAATCCTATCTCTACGGCTGTCGAATTTTGGGTCGATAGCATTTTGGAAGGATACATTATTGAGATTAATGTAGACACTATAAAATCATATAGTGAAGCAGAGAGAGATTTATTCCATGGACCTAGAGGGAGATATTTGAAATCCCTAAAGTTGTGGATAAAAAATGTGAGTATCTGAAAAAGGATACCTAAGGATGGAGTCTGCTAAGTAAATCATTTTGCACGAAGGACATGGGTAATGATGGAAGGAAGTTTTGAACAATATGTACATAGTAATATGAGATGTTCCCAGCTGACAGTGAGACCGATGAGTAGGGTGGCCTCCTAAGGTGTGGAAGAAGATTCCAGTTGGGTAAGAGGAGAAGAATTGCAATAGTGAGAGATAGTCGTAGTGCGACCGGGAGAGGGGACAATGAGTTGGTTCCACAACTCAAAGAAGAATATTGTGACAAAGAGGAGGAGTATCGAATTATCTATGAATATGAAGAAGAGGCATCATATCCATACTAATCCCTAGAGTACGACATACCCACAACCCCACGTATTTCTCCAGTATCAGAGGTAAGACCCAAAATTATTTGTCGGTAATTCCAATCAAAGTAATAGTAATAGTCAAGATAATGGTAAGATAATTCCTACTAATGGAACATATAATTCAAATTTGTCGATACCCCAAGTACATAGGATGTCTAGGGATGACTAAAATTACTGATATTCAATCGGAATGGGTTGGAAGACCCTAAACAACATTGGTTCCCATGTGAGGTTGTCTGGACTGTGTGATAAGTTTGGGATGAGGCTATAAAAAGAGCACAGATGATCAGAAAATTTATGGGCCGCACTCTTGATTGGTATATGAAGTTATATGTGGTTCCTATTGGAAGTCCTCAGAATTTGTTATAACATATTCAAATTATGTTAATAGATGAATTTAAGAATCCCAAGTTTGAGTCACAATGCATCAAAAAGTTAAAGGAGATCAAGCAAATGTCAAATGAGTTTGTCTTGTATTTCAAACAGAGGTTCAAGACCTTGATGGCCAAGGTAAGTTTCCAAATGTTCGATGTCCAACACAAAGAATGGTTCATTGGTGCATTGTTACCACATATCCATGTTCCCCTAATGCAACAAAATATTGTGTCCTAGACTGAAACTCTTGAGCTTGCTATGAAGTTGGAATCTTTTCCAGTTGGGGAAACTAGTGCGGGAATGATGCAAATTCAATCATAGTTAACTCATCTTACATTTCAAATACAGTATTTTAAAAAAGGAAAATAAATCCATGATGAATTCTAGTGTACATGATGCAAAACTGAAGGCCATCATAAGGATTCATGTCCAACCTTCCTGGATTACCTTCCATCAGGAGCACTGAATCCATTAAGTTCACAAGGGATGCTAGGTGTCGATTTTTACAAAAAAGAGGTCATTGATTGTAAGAATATATTTATTTGCAGAAGATTGTAAGTACACATGATAACCTATATTGTAAATTCTATCGATCTGTGGGCCATGATGAAAGGGACTTCATGGCATACTAGTTGGTGCAGGAGAAGACAATAGACACTTATTTAATGAAGGAGATGAAATATGCAAGATGAATGAGCTCATGTGAAATCCCCTCATTTAATGGGGGAGGTACTTTTAAAGGCAGAGGACGATGACGAGGAGGATTTCGTCGAGGGAGAGGCCAAATTATTTGCTATAATTATGGACATCCAGGACATTATGCTAGAGACTACACTAATCCTATGCTGACATGGTCATACTATAAAGCATTGGTTCATACTATTGAAGTGTTCCCATAACTTATTGTTAAGTGTTAGTCCAGAATCATAGTAGACTAGAACCAACCTCGGCCAGAATCACGGCGAACCCGAACCAAGCTCCAAATGCAAATCATAATGTTCAAAATATTTCTGTCGAACACCAGGAACCTACTATTTCTATTTTAACAAAGGGTTGGACAAAAATCATGCTTCAAAATCTCTTGATTTTCGAGTATTCAACAAGGGACCAATGCTTGAGACACCACCAATTGTTATAGATGATTTTACCACACCTGTTGAATCACACTTTTATGGCCTTCCATGTCCCTCTACAGACTCTTTTGAACCCATGGACTTATATTATAATTTTATGTTCCAATATCATCCCCAAAAATCAACTATTTATACCTATACGCGACTTTTAAAGCCATACTCGCGTGTATACATAACTTTTGACTTCAAGCCCAAGTAAATTGAGATGTGTGCATAAAGAAAAAGATTTTTGGAGTTTTCCTCATATGAGTCCGAATATCTTGACTCTTGGCCTTCCATATTCCTTGAGAACGCTTGGATTTGACCCTCCATTACCTCTTTGGAGTGCTATATATTGAGCCTCTTGGATACATTGAAGGAGGAGAAATTGAAGAGTAAGGAAACTATAGTCCATTGTTGCCTCATTTTTGCTTGTGCTTGAGTTTGCATCCCTTTGTCCCTTTCAAGAACATAGTGTTCTTCCCAAGCTTTCCTTTGCTTTGTGAGATTGTTATTGAGAGATGGGGGATTGAAGTGGTGGAGGCCCAGGTGGAGCTCAGTTTCTCTGGTTCGTAGAAGTGCCGACAGAGTTTGTCACTATTGTATCTTTGTTTTATTAATAGAAATATATTTTCCTATCCAATACATGTGCATTTTAATATGAATATTGAATCCATGGATGTATTTACTTGCTTATACATGATTGATTATATATGCTAGAGTAGCTCTAACACATTTATATATATCATGCTTGCTTTGTTTGCTATTGTTGAGAGCAAATTGTAAGTGCAATTGCATTGGAAAAGATCAACGGGGATCTACTTCAACCGTTCAGAATAAGGTACGATTCTATATCCCTTAGTGTTATATTTGATTATTTCTCTTTCATATTGGAAATGATTGATTTCTGTGTTAGAATTTTAACATTTAAGCTATATGATCTTAGGATATTATCTGAGAGAATAACAAGCACAACAATAAAACACAAGAGACAATGAACACAAATATTTTCCTCAGGGAAACCATAAAGGAGAAAACCCCGCAACTTCCTTAGAGATAGAATCAACACCAAAAGTAAAACCCAAAAACAGTAAGATGATCTCTCGACAGTAGTAGTCTCTCTTTCTCTTGTCCCAGCTTCTGCTTTCTCTCCCAATTATGCGCTATAATTGAGTGTGTGTGAATGTGTGATAAATAGAGAGGCTCCCTCTCTATTTATACTAATTCCTGACTTGAAAATAACTCATTAGGGCTGACTTCTCTAGGAGAGTCTAATAACCCTAGGGCCCCACAATCGCAGAATTTAACCCTTGATCAATAAGGAGGGTTACACTCTATGACTTTACATGACTTGTTTACATTATTGAATCTCCCGAGAGGAACATCGAGGCATGACATGACTCAATTACATTACAGATCATTCCCAGAATAAACATCGGGGTACAATACATAAGATATACAAGTGAATACATTCCGAAGTTACAAATACATCAACACTCCCTCTTAACTAGGAAGGTATTCTCTTGACACAATTTATCAGCATAAGTCTTCTTCTCTATATCATCTGGATCATCATCAAGTCATCTTCATCTTCAAGTCTGGATCATCACTGGATCTGGATCATCACTAGATCTGGATCATTACTGGATCTGGATCATCACTGGGTCATCATCATTGGTGCTATCTCAATTATACTCGTCACAGGAAGTTCTATAGAGCCATCCCTTTTTCATGCTAGTTGTAGGCCTAGCCTCCTGGTAGGTCTTGATCTTCTTCAGCACTTATATCTGACCCAGTCAGAAAGGCATGCCCAACACTTACATCTGACCATCGGATGAACACATCAACCATGTCAGAAAGGCATGCCCAGCACTCACATCTAACCATGGGATGAACACATCAACCATGTTAGAAATTCCCAACACTCACATCTGACCATGGGATGAACACATCAACCATGTCAGAAAGGCCCAACACTTATATCTTAGCATGGGATGAACACATCAACCATGTAAGAAGGGCTCAACACTTATATATTACCATGGGATGAACATATCAACCATGTAAGAAGGGCTCAACACTTATCTATGACTATGGGATGAACACATCAACCATATGAGAAGGGATCAACACTTATATCTGACCATGGGATGAACACATCAACCATGTCAGAAGGGCTCAACACTTATATATTACCATGGGATGAACACATCAACCATGTAATAAGGGATCGACACTTATATCTTACCATGGGATGAACACATCAACCATGTAAGAAAGGATCTGCACTTATATCTAATCATGTGAGATGAACACATCCCGCAGTCACATCAGAATGGATCACCACTCATATCTGATCATGTGAGATGAACACATCCCATAGTCACATCAGAATGGCTCAGCACTTATATCTGACCATGGGATGAACACATCAACCATGTCAGAAAGGCTCACAGACTCATCACTTCCCTTTGGAGGGAACCTTGATCTGGAGAACACCAAGCTTCTCCCTGAAGTATTCAAACTTCACTCTAGCTAATTGTTTGGTCAACACATCTGTTATCTGCTCATTCGTCATTACATACTGGAGCTTCACTGCTCCTCTCTACACCATATCCCTGATATAGTGATACTTGATCTCAATATGCTTCAACTTGTCATGGAACACTGGGTTCTCTAAAAAATTCACACAACTCTGATTGTCGCAATATATGAAAGTAGCATCCAACTGGAGATCAAACAAATAAGATAGTATCTTCCTAAGCCACACTGCCTCACAACTAGCCGAACAAGCTACAACATACTCTGCTTCGGCTGTACTCAGTGCCACACATGATTGCTTCCTGCTAAACCACGAGATCATACATGATCCCATACTGAAGCAACACCTTGAAGTGCTCTTCCTATCAATGACACTACTTTCCCAATTTGAATCCACATAGCCTTCTAGGTTAATCTTCTGATTCGCCTCATACTTGAGCCCATAATCAACTATACCCTTCAGGTACCTCAGAATATGCTTTGCAGCAATCAAGTGAACATGTCTTGGATCTGTCGGGAACTAGCTCAATGTGTTCACAGCAAAGAAAATATCTGGTCTCGTATTTGTCAGGTACATCAAGGACCCAATCATCTGACGATACATCATAGCATCAACCGACTCAGATGAAACATCACTCAATAGCTTCAAGTTCGATTCCATAGGTGTGGTCATTGCCTTGCATTCCATCATCCCGAACCTCTTCAGGATATCTATTGCATACTTCCCTTGTCTGAGGGATATTCCATCTACATTCTGCCACACCTCCATTCCTAGAAAGTAATGCATCATACCCAAGTCCTTCATTTCAAAATCAGCAACAAGCTTCCTCTTTGTATCAACAATTAACCCATCTTTTCCTGTCACAAACAGATCATCTACATATAGTAGGAGTATCACTGGGTTCCCTTCTTCAACCTTGTAGTAAATGTTGGAATCTTCTTTACTCTTGGTAAATCCCAAACTGGATAGGAAGCTGTCAATTTTGTCGTACCATGTCTTGGGTTCCTGTTTCAAACCATACAGGGCTTTCTTCAATTTACACACATGAGTCTCCCTGTCATGTGTCTCAAAACCGAGTGGCTGCTCCACATACACTTCCGCTTCCACTACACCATTCAAGAAAGCATTCTTTACATCCATTCAGTGTATCTTCCATTTCATTACTGCAGCCAGAGAAAGTACTGATTTGATGGAAGTGTACTTGGCTGTAGGTGCAAAAGTCTTTTCATAATATATTCCTTCCTTCTAGGAGAAGCCTCGAGCCACAAATCTTGATTTATATTTATCTATGCTACCATATGCAGCATGCTTGATCTTGTAGATCCATTTGGAAGTTACGACAGACTTCCCCTCTGGTCTTGGGATAACATCCCAAACATCATTCTTCATGATCAATTGATACTCTTTGATCATAGTATCCTTCCATTCTTTCTTTTCTGTCACTTCTTCATAGTTGGAAGGTTATTTATCAATGAAGTCACATAATAGGGCTATGTAACTGAAGCAGGACCTGGTTCTTTTCCTTTCTTAGTGTATCTCTTCTAGAGCTCCATATCTTTCTACACCTTGGATAGCCTCTCGTACCCATGCAGGTTTCCTCTTGAGGTGGATCTACCAGTTCTTGAGGTTCTTCCATTGCTTGATCTTCTTCTAGAGTTGGTTCGTTCATAGTTGTATTACGGATTCTGGTTACTTATGATTCTTCAGAGTCTTCAACAGGTCTTTTTCTGGACTTGATGTAAGCTGAGTCTTTGTCGAATGTTACATCTCTGCTGATGTAGATCTTCTTGAATCCTGGGAATTATATTCTATAAGCCTTCAAGCTCTTAGAGTATCCCACAAATATACCCTTCTTTCTTGAAGGATCTAACTTTGTCCTCTTTTCTTTTGGAATGTGTATGTACACTGGACAGCCAAATATTCTGAGATGGATGACTTCTGGTTTCTTTCTGGAAAAGACTTCTTCAGTTGTCTTGTTCTCAAGTACTCTATGTGGAGTACGGTTCTGTACATACACAACTGTTCTGGAAGCTTCTGCCCATAGATGCATAGGAAGGTCTTGATCATGAAGCATTGACTTTGTTGCTTCCATGATAATTTTGTTCTTTCTTTTTGCAACCCCATTCTATTGTGGATTATATGGAGTGGTCAACTCCCTCTTAATCCCTGAATCTCTGCATAATTCTTTGAATTCATTTGATGTGAATTCTCCGCCATTATCTGATCGAAAGATCTTGATCTTCTTCTCTGTTTGGTTCTCGATCAAGGCTTTGAATTCTTTGAATTTTATGAATACTTCATCCTTGTTCTTCATGAAGTATATCCATGTCATCCTAGAAAAATCATCAATGAAAGAAACATAATATACATACCCGCTTATAGAACTGGATGACATTGGACTGCATACATTGGAGTGGATGATTTCCAAGATTCCTTTTGCCTTGCTCTCACTACTTGGAAATATATTATTTGTGTTCTTTCCTTTCGCACATCCTTTGCATATACCTTCATGTTTTTCCTGCATTTCTGGAAGACCTTCAATAGCTTTGCTTGCAAGTGGTAGTGCCATGTAGTGCACATGTGCAAGCCTTCTATGCCTTTTGCATCCAATGTAGATATGGAGAGAAGGTTCTTCTTTAGTGCTGGTACAAATAGGACATCCTTCATTTTCATAGACCGAGTCAAGCCTGGACCACATGTCAATGGCATTGTGGGCTGTACAAGTACCAAACCTATGGATTCGGTTGTGAAACAAGTGATCCAATTGTCAATTAATTAATCTGCGTCGGGACAAGCCATGGCTTCATCTCAACCTACCCAAACGCCAAGTGTACTTTCCGTGCAATCGTCAGATCAGAAGGGCAACCAGTAGACTGGAAGGAATAAGAAAAAAAGGAAAAATAATTGTAAGGGTGGGAATAAGAATGAAAATGCTAATTATAATGACAAGAACACTCGTAATGCTGGGGGGGACAAGCAGACTAAATGTAAGGTAAAGTATCCTTGCAAGTTATGTAAGGAGGACCACCTCACTCACTTGTGCCCTCGTATGGAAGATGCCTCGAGGTTCATAACACAAGTCCTAGCTATGCTAAATAATCCTTTACCCAATAATCAAAAGATGAACTCGAGGACCATTGATCCTCATTGTGCATCGGGTGGAGATCAAAATCCATCGAAGGCCAATACTGGTCATGGTTGCAATAACATGGTGCGCGCTACTAAGGTTGTGACTTGTGCGAAGGATTATGTTCCGTCACAACCGGACCTTGGAAAGGAACCCACTCCACCCGAGATCCCTTTGCGTATCGAAAAACCTACGGATAAACCTGAAGTTACACCTTACATTCCTAAGGGAGTCCTAAAGCATTCAGGGCGCAATCCTAATGCTTGAGCCGCCTCGAACTATTCCGTTGTTGAGGATTTGGGCCAAACTCCTTGTGCAATGTCCGCGCTTGAAGTACTTCAGACTTGTCCTCCGCAGAGGAGAGCCTTTCTTTCTGTGCTTGTGGTTGATGATGATAACTCTTCTTCCGTTATCAAATTTGAAACCATGGGAATACAGCCTCGCATGCCTTACTACGTGTCTCTTTTGATTCATGTACAATGTCTTAATATGACTGTCAAACGCACTATGATTGATGAAGGCACTGCTGCTTTCATGATGTCTTTGTCATGTTGGAAGGGTTTGGGTTCTCCCAAGTTGTCTCAATCCGCTACTATGTTGACGGATTTTGATGGTAGATCATTTTGGCCGCACGGGATTCTTCCTTCTCTTAAGGTCCAATTGGGAGGGAAGACCGTCGCAATCGAGGTCGAGGTGGTTGATGCACCCCTTGACTACAATATTTTGTTGGGATGGAATTGGAGGTATAGTATGCAAGCCATAGCCTCTTCTCTATTTCCAGTTGTATGCTTTCCATTTAATGGGAAGATCATTACGATTGATCAAACATCATTCTGTAATCCAAGTGTTAATGCATCATCAGGAGCTTCTATCTCGATTATCGATCATTCTCAGCTGGAAACTGGGAGTGTGGGTGTGGGTATGTATTCATCTCTTATGGGAACCTTTAGTTGTCCTATGCCTGTTCTTATGATTGGATCTAGTTTTGGTGGGGCTTCATCCTCATTGAATTCGGTGTCTTTTCGCACTACCCATATGGAAGATCCTTGGATTCTTCCTTCACCGAGTCCTTTGATTGGACCTATCGAAACAGATGTACCATTTGCTGCAACGATGGTAGCATATCAAGCAAATATTGGTCAGGTTGCAGAGCCTAGTCCTTCCTCTTCGTGGACGGAGGAGGAGGACCCGTATGTGTTGTCTGCATGGGCAGTTGAGTCCTCTCACGCACATGATTTCCTTGACGATGTTTTTCCATCAGATGAAGCCATTGTTGAGGCCATGTCTGGGGTTGAGCCACCATGGGAAGAATTACATCATTGATCATATTTTCTTCTTGAAATCGACCGTATGGAGCGTGATGACTTTACAAAGATTCTTAGTGAGAATATTGGTAGTCCCATGGTTCCATTGAGCTCTCTTGGTCAGATGGCCAATGGGAACATAGTGAATCTATCACCTATTATTCTTATCAATCTTTCTAGCAATCCTTGCAAAGTTGAGAACGTCTACATTGGGGTGAGTTGTTCCCCTGATGAGATCAAGGAGTATACCGAGCTATTTAAAGAGTTTCGTGACATCTTTGCTTGGTCATATGAGGAAATTCCAGGTATTTACCCTCGTATTGTCGAACATGAGATCAATACCTATCCAGATGGAAAGTCGGTTCGACAACGTTTGTGTGCGGTGAATCCTAGAAAAGTACCCGCCATTAAGGCTGAGATAGACAAACTTTTAAAAGCCAGTTTTATCTATCCCGTTCCCCTGGCGAAGTGGGTTTCAAATCCGGTTTCGGTTGATAAGAAGCAGGGAGTGATCCGTATATGCATTGATTTCCATGATTTAAATCATGCTTGTCCTAAGGATAATTTTCCCACACCATTTATTGATCAAATTTTGGATGAGTGCACGGGAAGCGAGGTATTCTCCTTCATGGACGGGTTTTCCAGATATAATCAGATTCAGATCAAACCCGAGGATCAACATAATACTGCATTTATTTGTCCTTGGGGTACTTTTGCATATCGAAAGATGCCTTTCGGCCTTAAAAATGTCGGAGCTACATTTCAGCAGGCTATGACCTTAATTTTTCATGATCTCAAAACGATTATCAAAGTGTATTTGGATGACCTTGCTGCTCATTCTCATTTGAGAGTGTGTCATCCATACCATTTGAGATTAGTATTTGAAAGATGTTGCCATTACCAAGTTCGGTTAAATCCTCATAAGTGCATCTTTTGCGTGACTATTGGTCGCTTGCTAGGGTTCATCATATCGAGAGAGGGAGGGTTCATCTTTTGCGTCCATGGAGACGGTTGGTATGGTTTTGGTTCAGGAGGATGAGGAGCTCCATGAGCATGTCATATATTATTTGAGCCAAAACCTTATTGGTGCGGAAATCCATTATTCCCATGTGGAGAAACTTTCCTTGGACACCGTTCTTGCAGTTCAGAGATTGAGACATTACATTCTCCTTCGTTGAACCTTGGTTGTAGCTCATATCAATCCATTTCAGTTCATCCTCACTCAAAGGATGATTGGGGGAAAATACAATAAATGGATTGTTATTTTGCAAGAGTTTGATCTCGAATTCATTTCGGATAAATCGAAGAAATCATTGATCTTTGCGGAGCTCATATCTGATTTTCCAAGTTTGGAGGAGGAAGAGGTTTATGAGGATACATTTGTCGATGACCATACTTTCCTTATCTCAACTTTGGACCCGTGGTATGGGGATATCATTGTGTATTTGCAAACGTTGAAGGTCCCTACTCACCTTTCACAGGATGAGCGACGATGATTACATCATGTAGCTGAGAACTACCTTATAGTGGATAACACTTTGTACCGCCATGGGGTAGATTCCATTTTGCGTCGTTGTTTAACCCTTGATGAGGCTGAGGTTGTGCTGAATGATTTCCATGGAGAGGCATGTGGTGGTCATTTATCTAGGCTTTCTACAACCCAAAAAATCTTGAGAGCAAGATATTTTTGGCCGTCGATCTTCAAAGATTGTGTTAATGCGGTCAAGAAGTGTCACCCTTGCTAGGTGTTTGCACGCAATATGGGCTCGCATCCAACCCTGTTACATCCTATTGTCACCCCTGGTCCCTTCACCAAGTGGGGATTTTACTTTCTGGATTGCAACCCAACTTCGGTTGGGGGGTGTCATCACATTATAGTGGCTGTCGATTATTTCATGAAATGGGCAGAGGCTATGCCCACGGTTAAATCTAATGGTGAGACAGCCGCACATTTTGTTTTCAACCAAATTATTACTCATTTCGGCATTCTGAAAGAGCTTGTCACTGAGCATGGTAGGCACTTTCAGAATAAAATGATGGAAGAGTTGGCTTCAAAGTTAGGGTATAAGCAGGAGCACTCATCTTCTTATTACCCTCAGGCGAATGGACAGGTTGAAGCAGTGAATAAATCACTTAAGCCCATTCTCCAATGAACCATCACACAAAGCAAGATGAATTGGAATATCATGTTACATCCTACTTTGTGGGCCTATAGAACCGTGGTTAAGACTGCCACCAGTTTCTCTCCATATCAGCTTGTACATGGGGTGGCGTTTGTCTTTCCGGTTGAATGTGAAATCCATTCGTTGAAGTTAGCTATAGAGCTTTTACCAGACACTTCTACATTGGAAGAACGTTTGGTCCACTTAGAGCAGCTTGATGAGCAGTGTCAAGATGCCTTAGTGGCTATAGAAGTAAATATTCATCGTGTCAAGGTCCAATATGACAAGTCTATCCATCTAAGGAAGTTTAGTGAAGGTGATTTGGTCCTTTTGTGGGATCAAGCTAAAGAACCCTTGGGGGCAGGGAAGTTTAATCCCATGTGGCATGGTCCTTACGTGGTCAAGCGTGTGTTAGAGAAGGGCGCCTACGAGCTGGTGGATTACGAAGGGACAGCCTTGGCGGAGCCTAGAAATGGGCTCTATCATGATCTTCAGCCAGGGCTGATTGTTGTATATTATTGTACAATTTTTTGCATAGTTAGGTTTTCTTATGGTGATCGGGTTTATTGATTAGCTTATGTTTCTTATGGTAGATTTCAATGGAGTCTTCTGATTACATAGGATTTTCCGATGGTGCTAGCCGTCACACTCAAAACTTAGCTTTGGCTGCTTGGGTGATTTATACTCCTACGGGTCAAGTATTGTCCTCAGGAGGCGTATGTTTACAGCATTCTTCGAACAATGTTTCTGAATATAGTGTCATTATTGAGTTATTGTGTGATGCCATTTCACATGGTGTTCTCTCTCTTGAGGTACGTCTTGATTCACAATTAGTGGTTTCACAGCTTAATGGCTCATATCGTATTAGGGATCCGATATTATTACGAATATTCTTACGTGTGAGGTTGCTAGAACGACAATTTGAAAATATAACATACATTCATGTTTCAAGAATTTGTAATCAAGTTGCTGACTCATATGCTAACTATGTGTTAGATTGGCATTTGTTTCATAGACAATAAGCATATCACAAAAATATATTTTTTGCACACATGTAAATAAATAAAATCGATCATCATAAAAGTTTTTCATTAACATCGAAAATGTGACGTCATAATACATAAGTGTCATATTACAAAATTGGGGCTTCCAAGCCACCAAAATATAATACACGTTCGTACAGAAAGAAATACTCTCAGGTCTCTAAGCTTGAGGAGGAGGAGTGGGGTTCTGATCATGGTAGCACACCCTAGCTCTAGCTAGCCCTCAAATAATTGAACCCATGCCCATGATACACCAACCACCTGGTGCTGCATGGCCTCAGGCAAGTCCTCAACTTGCGTCATGGGTACCCTGTGTGTCAAGCGTACGAAGTTTGTGTGAATGCTTTGGAGCGTCTGCTCTGCATCCACACCCATGATATTGTCTCCTATTCCCCTCTATCTATGATGAGGGAAACCATCTAGTTGCTGTGGTCCAACATCTGCATACACATGACAGATTGTCCCTATGTGTCGTCATACCAAAACATGTCTTTTGAGTCAATATATCAAAAAACACAAAAAAATTAATAATTCAAAAAACTTAAAAAGTGGGTCTGGGATTCGTTACCTATGTCACCATATGCCGCTTCTGGTGGTAGGGGCATGTCCGAATCTCCATGGAAGTCTATCCCAGCATAGGGATAGTCATCAATGGCAATGATCTACCTCCGCCACCATGGAAAGAAGTCTGTTGGGTAGGAGTTAGCCACCCTACCTCCACCCAGTCTGCGCATAACATTTTCCCAATGTCGTTGGGCCGGATCTCAAACTACATGTGGAGGAATTTCCACACTAGGGCTTAGCCCTCATACACGCTCAAAGAAGAACATGCTCAGTATGCTGCCGAAACCAAAATTTCTCACCATGCCCATCTTGCAGTCACTAAGCTGTTGTTTCATGTTGCTCAATAGCACAGTGATCTAGTCATACACTATGGGTCTCATACACTCCACCGCATAGAAAATTAGTGGCCGAGAGGCCTGGTGGAGCGAAGCTAATCCACCTATCCTGCCTAATGCCAATAGTATGGCCTTCAGTCCCATAACCTGGATCGAGTTTGTCCGAATTTGACTCCCAACCTTTTTCGTGTCCGGAAAGCAGTACACTGCAATGTACTCATCGATAGAGAATCCACCTCCTGGCCCACGAGATCAGAGATTTACCACCTCTCCTCGTTGGGATAATCCAGTGATAAAGTATATGTCCTCAATTTCTATACTGAGTGACATCCTGTCAAAGCGAAAAGACTCAGAGTCTGGATCCCAGTAATCCACTAGCATCTGGAGGAGTCTTGGTTTGGCCCTCAAGCTACCAAGACACCAAAACTTATACAAACCATATGCACGTAATGCTTGTTGGGCCATTAAGTCACCTTGCACGGTCACTTCCACATCACCATGTTCCCTCTCCCTCCATTATAAAACCATCCTACACAAAAAACAAAGAAGCTTGATTAATATTTTCCTTTGAAAATATCATTTGCGGCCGCATACACGACTGTTTGTTAATCTATGGTTTGGTCCTTTCATAGTATCAAATATTCTAGAGAATAATACTTTTGTGTTACAGACTTTGGATGGTGAGGAATTGTCTAATCTAGTTAATGGACATTTCCTCAAACATTTTTACACCTTTTGAGTTAGATATTGGACTTTCATTGTATATACCGGTGTGAAGAATAGAATAAAGACTCCATGCCCCAATGGAATTTTTGCAGATTAGCAGGCAGTTGCAGTTACAGCACAGAAGGCACTGATCTACAGGTTCTTGAAGCCTCACAGGGAGGACTTCATCCCACAGCAGGAGCTAGATGTTATAGCCTATTTTTGCTTCTCATTTTAAAGCATTTGCTTGTTTTTTGAAACATGGTTTTGTTCATTTTTAATTTTGGATTTTAGGTTACTTTAAATCTTTCCTTTGATTTTTATGTTTGTATTTAGGTGACTTCATAGGTTTTTCCAATTTTGGCTTTACTTAGCAAAATTTATAGTTTTCAGGGGCTTGTAGGATGTTTATATGAATTAAAGGTTCTAAAAAATATCATGAAGTTTTATTTTAAGCCATTTAACCAAAGTTAACCCTTTGCTGTGAGTTATATTTTGAAAATTATTGAAACATGTATTCTTGTAGCGCAAGCCCAAAAAAGTTACACACGCGCGCTACAAGAAAATTGTGCTATCTGAAAATCATGATTTTTGGCTCAAAGTTTTTGAAATTCGCACATAGGAGAGGTCATTCACACTTGTTAATGAGTTTGATACGTGTTTTCGGCCAAAGTGATCATTGTGACAAGTGTTAATAGTTCAGGAAAGGAATCATTAGAGTAAGTTGCAGTGGTCTGGAAGTTATGATACAGAGTAGTGGAACATTGATAATTATCCATGATGAGGAAAATTCGCCTTGAGTTACGCATCTTTTGAAGCGCATGAAGAGCATACGAGGTCGTGGCGGAGTTTTGGCAGTTTGTAATCAAGGTTTGAAGAAGGTTGGTAATTTAGGGCTTTTAAGGGCGACTGTTTGGCACTATCGTGGCGGTCAGAGAAGGACTAAAGAATGAAATTGGACACCTAGCAGACAGGAAAACACATTTCTAGCAGCTGAATTCACTATTTTGACAGGTAGGAGGTGAATTACTATCATATTCCATGTATTTGGGTTCACATTGACAGAAGATTAGTTATGGAATTTAACTAAGAATGCTATAATATAAACCCAATCGATGCTCAATGTCAAATTTTCTCTGTCAATCTGTCAATAAAACTAAGATACTTATCAGTTTAAGTGATAAAATCCAGTTCAGGGGTTTAGTTTCCCAACATATCATTGTCTGTTAAAATTGCCAGGATCTGAATAGAGTTAGATTTATTTACTGAAAGAAGCAATTTTTAAGTTCAGTCATCTAAAATGAAGAGGAGTGGGAAAACAAACAGAGTTGAACCCTCAGATATGTCTTGGGTTCAAGCTTTCCCAGACTGTGCAATATTGTTTTTAGAGGCAGGATGGTTAAGTTTTTTTGAGAAGATTGATGGGTATCACACAGAGGTCTCATATAATTTTGCTCAGTGTTTGGATAAAGATATTGTTACTTTTGACACCTTAAATATTGAGTTGACCAGAGAACTAATAGCAGAGGCCACAGGAATCCCAGATGAAGGCGAATATTGGTTCAAAAAAATATCTAGCAGGGTAAAGGAGCATCAAGACCATACTAAACAGTCTATATTTCATCATGGTCTAATCAAGCTAATCATAAGTACTGTGCTTCGAAAGAAGGAAAAAACATGGGATTATTTTCTATTTTGGTTTGGATTTCAAACAGAGAAGGAAGACCAAGCTCAAAAAAGACAGTTGAATAAAGGTCATAATTTGGTCAAGAAACTGAAAAAGAGAGTCACAGTCGAGATCGAAGAGGATAATGTACCAGAAAAATCTATGACCCAAAGAGATGAAAATATTGAAGATGAACAACAGACTAATATTGAGGAAAATGAAATATCAAAGGCAGGAATGAAGGATTTGGAGCCTGTGGAAGATAGTTTTCATGTAGAAGTAAACTAGGAAGTAAAGGAAAATGTGAAAGAATAGGAACAAGTTCCTCTGACAGTACAGTCAAAAGAAGAGGAAAATTCATTGTTTGATGAAGCTAGGGTTGACACTGAACAAGATGCACAGAAACATTCTGAAGAAGGGGTAATGTCACGAGGGATAAAAAGAAAGGTAGTTCAGTTAGCTTCTATCAAACATCAAGGAAAATCTTTGAGCATGTTAGGGGAAATTGGGGCAGGTTAGAGGCCTAAGACTAGACCCAAGAATAAACTCAGCTTGAATATGAAAAAAATGTTAAACCCTAAACTAGCTCAAAAGAAAATTACAGTTATTGAAGACTCTTCATCTCAAGAAGAGTTAGAAGACAATGAATATTTGAATGTAAAGGAGATGAAGGGTAAGAAACAAATTATTTCAGAAGATAAGTTAGCTTTCATTGAAACCAAAATTTCAGAGATATTTAAGGAAGTTAGAAAGAAGGTAATCTTAGACCATCATCAAGATGATTCAAAGAAGCAGCATTCAGTTATATCAAGTCTTTGTGCAGAGAAAGGAAGGGTTGCAGAGCCATCAAACCAATGCAGTGTTGAACTCAATGAATATTCAGGAGTCCCTGTGGCTATGATAGAACATCAGGAAGAAAATGAAGATATTTTTAAGAAATTGAAAATCCCTTGAATGCCAGAAGAAATGCATCCAGTATCAGAATGGAAGTGCATTGATTCTGAGAATGAGAATGTAACAAACTTAAATAATAACAACAAACAATATATATATTAAATATCAATATTAATTATTAATATTAATACATATTGATATTCATAATTAATAATTAATAAATAGTTATTAGTAAACTATTCTAAAATGACGCATCCTTTCATGGATGGTATCCAAAGTGCCTTTCCAATTTTTATATATATGGCACTCACTTTGTAATATATCATCGTTTCATCTATCAATTTATTCATATTTTATTATCTACAGATATGTGGGTTATTTCAGAAATTACTTAATTGAGAATATCGAACTATGGATGTTACAGAGAATTTGCAGAGTATTAAACAATACAAATATCAGATCGAGTACTTGCATGAAACAAATGAGGGATTAGTGACTGCTAACAGAAGATTGAGAGAAGATTTAGAGGAGGTAAATAGCCACTATCAAGAATTAATTGTAGTTTCTAAGGAGGCTTTGAAAAGGAAAAGACAGACACAAAGTCTGTATGTAGAACTAAAGCAAACCATTCAAGACCTAACACAGCAAAATCAGGAGCTTTCAAAAAGAGTTGAAGAGCTGGAAGCTGATCATCAGAAAGAAAGAAGGAAGACTCAAGCTTTAGAAGCGATATATCTTTTGGCAGAGGCCGCTAAGGACTTGTAAAGTGCTTTAAGAATAGTGGTTATTAGTTAGTTTTTGAAAAATTTAGTTTATTTTGTATGACTATATTCTTATTGAATAATTCGGTAGTATGACCTAAAAGTAGTTTTTTCAGTTATGTAACTATCTTTGAGAAACCAAGATAAAAGTAAGCCTGGAAAAAGACTAAGGGTTCAAATTTTTGTACAAGGGGAGGCTATCAAGCTACTGTTTTATGGAGCTAAGTGTCAAAAACTCTTATTATGAAATATATGTAAACTATAAGCCTTGTTTAGCCTATTTACTGGTTTCATTTCTGATTGGTTTAATCACTCAGTTGATATATTCATTTCTTGGTTGAGGTTATTATTCATGAAATGCTTGTTAACTGTGGATGAAATTCATAGTTGTGATTATTGTTTCTAGTTTATATTTTATATATTATGCATCTCAGTCCTTCTTTGTGCATGATTTAGTGTTTTGCTTAGCCTTGTGAAGTTTTTACCCTCTTGTTTACAAACTGCACAACCAAAACCCTAAAAAACCTATTTTACTTAATTTTGTTTTATAAGATTGTGTTGGCTTGTTCTTTTGTAGTCTGAGAACAATTTCTGGCACTAACAAAACCCATTCTCATGTATATACATGGATATAACCCTTAAACCCGCGTACATCAGGAAGTCTGCAAAAGGCCAAATATTTTTGGAGTTTTCCTTGAAGTGGATCCGAATCACTTGTCTCTTGGCCTTCCATATGCCTTGAGATTGCTCGGATTTGACCTTCCATTATCCCATTGAAGCACTATATAAGGAACCCTTTGGATACATTGAAAGGAGAGGAACTGAAGAGCAAGAAAAATATAGTCCATTGTTGTCGTAGAATATACTTGAGTCTACATCCCTTTGTCCCTTGGAGCACTTGGTGTTCTTCCCAAGCTTACCTTTGCTTGTGAGCTTGCTATCGAGAGATGGAGGATTGAGGTGTTGGAGGACTTAGTTTTTCCAGTTCGCAGACGTGCCAACAGAGGTTGTCATTCTTGTAATCTCTTATTTATATTAATAAAAATATATTTTCCTGTCCAATGATGTGCATTTAAATGAATATTGAATCCATGGACGCTTTTAATTGCTTATACATTATTGATTATATATGCTAGAGTAGGTCTAACACCATTATATAGCATGCTTGTCTTGTTTGTTGATTGTTGAGAGAGCAAATTGATAACACAAGCGGGATTGGAAAATCTCAACGAGGATCTACATCAACCATCCAAAATAAGGTATGTTTCGAGATCCTTTAGTGTTAGATGTTTTATTTCTCTTGCATATTGGGAAGGGATTGATTTCTACGGTTACTCTATCTGTTGTGGTATACCCCAAGCCATAGGATGTTTTCTTCGTAACACTTCCACATTCATGACATGGTACAGAAGGGAGCCATAAATATCCAATATGTAAGCACACATGAGCAAGTTGCAAATGTGTTGACTATGCCTCTGTCTCGTGTGAAGTTTGAACACTTCCAAGACAAGCTTGGTGTTGTCCATAAGGAATTCCCTCGACGGGGAGATTAGTGTTGATATTATGGAAACATGATCACAAAAAATAGCTCATTTGGGATTGATCATACTTAGAATTTATCTCGTAATTCTAAAAGGAAGGATCATCTTAAATGTTGATCTTGTTGGACTTGATCCCGTAATTACTAAAGGAAAGATCATCCAGGATGTTGAATTTGGGATTGATTATCCTTAGACTTGATTCTGTAATTACGAAAGGAAGGATTGTCTTAAATGTTGATCTTGTTGGACTTGATCCCGTAATTCAGAAAGGAAGGATCATCCAAGATGTAGATGTGGAAGGACTAACCATCCTTAGACTTGATCCCGTAATTTCAAAAGGAAGGATCGTCTTAAATGTTGATGTGGAAGGACTAACCATCCCTAGACTTGATCTCGTATTTCTAAAAGGAAGGATTGTCTTAAATACCGATGTGGAAGGACTAATCATCCTTAGACTTGATCCCATAATTCCGAAAGGAAGGATCATCTTAAATACTGATGGGTAGTGGACTTGATACCGTAATTTCGAAAGGAAGGATCATCCAAAATGTTAGTAGTGACTTGATCCCATAATTAGGAAAGGAAGGATCGTCCAGAATGTTAGTAGTGGACTTGATCTCGTAATTTTGGAAGGAAGGATTTTCCAGAATTATAGTAGTGGAATCGATCTCGTAATTCCAAAAAAAGGATCATCCGTAATGTTAGTAGTAGACTTGATCTCATAATTTCGAAAGGAAGGATCATCCAAAATGTTAGTAGTGTACTTGATCCCATAATTCTGAAAGGAAGGATCATCCAAGATGTTAGTGGTGGGATTGATCCCATAATTCCAAAAGGAAGGATCATCCTGTATATGTATGTGTTAGCTGTTATTAGTATTGGTAGCTCCATAAAGATGTGATCCAGTAATTATGAAAGGAAGGATTGTCTGAGTACCACAGATGTGTTTTCCATGATCCCATAATTCCAAAAGGAAGTATCATGTTGGTTGTTGTTGTGCCTACCATAGATGATGTTTCTTCAGCCTTGAGTTGTTGTTGATGATGTCACATGTTGTTGTTGTTATTCAGGATTTACACTGATGAGCTAGCCTTGTGTTGTTGTTTTTCCATCCTTATGACAATGAGCCAGCCTCGTGCTGTCGATGTTGTACCAATTTTTATGTAGATGATGATGTTCCATATTGTAGATGATGATGCCCCAATTTCATGCTGCATATGATGATGTTCTGGCAGATGATGATGATGCTCCAACTCCATGTTGCTGATGATGTTTCGTTCCATGCTGCATCTGATGATGTTCTAGCAGATGATGATTATGCTCCAACTCCATGCTGTAGATGGTGCTTTAGTTCCATGCTATAGATGATGATGCTCCAGCTCCATTCTACTGATGATGTTACTGCAGATGATGGTGCCCCAGTTCCATATTGCAGATGATGGTACTTCAGCTTTGTACTAAATATGTTGATACTCTAGCTCCATGCTGAAGATGATGATGTTGTTCAAAACTTACGATGATCTATAGATTTACCATACAATGTTCCAAAAGATGATGTTGATGATGCCTCCTCTCTCTTCTTCCAATGGCATTGTGTCGATCCACACCAATTGTTGTTGTTGTCAATAAAATACCCTTCTTGTTAAGGGGGAGTGTTGAAATAATGTAACTTCGAAGAATATTCTACTTGTACTTCACATTATTATTATTCCTCCTTTAAGAGATGTTACTGATGTAAAAGGTCATGTAAATTTCATGAGGTAAACCCTCAGTTGTAATTCGGGTCAATAGCAGCTAGAAAATATTAATATAATAATTATTGTGAAGTTTACCTAGGTAGGTCCGCCATGAAAGTCAAGTAGGTCAGCCCAGTTAGGGTAAAATTCAGTTGCAAAGTTTAGTATACATAGGGAGGTGTCCTCCCACATTTATAAACACTCACTCACACTTGTATTATGCAAGAGAGAAAAGAATGAGAGACAGAGGAGGAGGAGGACATGTGTCTTTGGTGTTTTGGCTCTTATGCTCGGGGTTTGGTCTCTCTATCTATGAGACCTTGTTATTTTCTCATTGCATACTGGTAATATACATTGAGGAAGTTTTGTTGGGTTTTTCCCTTTAGGGTTTCCCAAGGTAAATTGTTGTGCACCTTGTGATTGTGTTTCTTCCAGTAATCCTCTTTATGTTGGTATTATGAAAATGTATTAAATTCTAATCAAGTTAGGAATTAATCTATTAAAGCATAGAAAACTTAACATGGTATTAGAGCTAGCCTAAAAAGAGCGGCTTTCATGAGGTAAAACTCTCTCTCCTTCTCCAGACAAGGAAATTAGGGTTTTATGATAAAGTGGAATTTTTTAGTGCAAGTGACATTGGGAAATGCGCCCCTCCTAGACGCATCTTTTGGCACCAAGATTGAATTTTCTAGTGGGCAGATCCTTTATAAATTCAAGCCCTAGTTTGGATTGAAACCAGAAAAACCAAAAAACCAGAAAAACCAGAAACAAAAAAAGAAACTGCAGTCCAGTATCTTGCAAGTCCGGTTTCAAGGGTTGGAATTTAGCTTCTTCAAAAACTGAATGTACCATCACACTCGTCTTAGTAAAGTGCATCTTTTGGTGGGTTCAGTTTTCATTTCTGAGAAATTTTCATTTTTTTCATTTTTTGATCTTCGAGACATGATGTCTCCAAGCACTAAGCTTGATCACAATATGGAAGGTATAGAAAACTCCTGTTATTGGAAATATAGAATAGGATTCATTCTAGAATAGAATGATCTTGAAAATTTTATCAAGGGAGTTGTGTCAAAGCCCGAAGAAGATGAAGCATAAGAAAATTACAAGAAAGACCTTATTAGAGCCAAGAGGATCATAACTGATTCAATCAAGGATCACTTGATTCCTCAAGTATCCACTAAGGATACACCTAAGGACATGTTTGATGCCCTATCATGAATCTATGACGGAAGAAATATCAACCAGAAGATGAACTTGAGAGCCCAACTCAAAAGTACAAAGATGAGCAACGGTGAATCTATCTATGAATACTTCACAAGGGTATCTCAATTCAAAGAACAACTAGAAGCAATTGGAGACAATTGATGAAATTGAGCTAGTAATGACCACTCTCAATGGTATTACTAGACCATGGGACTCCTTCATATAGACAATGTCTGCAAGGATCCTAAAATTTGATGTCCTATGGGAAGAATGTGTTCAAGAAGAAGATAGAGTAGCTAACCAAGAAGCACTACTTAGAGATGATGACCATGCTCTAGTTGTTCATACTATAATATGGAAAGGAAACCATCATTTCAAGAAGGAAACTCATATAGGGTATTATCCTCCTCAGAAGTTTCAAATGAATAAAAATGGAGATTACAAGCAGAAATATTTCTCCTCTTATTAATGTTACCATTGTAAAAACATAGGACATATTGCCAGAAATTTTCCAACAAAGAAAGAAGAATTTAAGAATAAGAATAAAAAAAGACATCATGATAACCTAGTAGGAGAATAAGAAGAACCTCCCAAGAAATTAGCAAAAGTAGAAGTTGAAGAATATGTTCTCTAGAAGATGTATCTGTCACTAGAGGGTGGCATGTATGAACTGAGAGGTAATTCAGAAGCAATCTTGATCCATGATCAAGATATTCCTATGTACTTATGGGATGAAGAAACAAGGACAACAATATATGTCCACAACAAAATATCCCATAGTGCACTTGGATTCAAAACCCCTGAAGAAATATTTAAAAGTAAGAAACCCGACGTAAGTCACCTCAAGATATTTGGTTGTCCAATGTTTGTTCATATACCAAAAGAGAAGAGAACTAAGTTGGATCCTTACATAAATAAAGGAATATTTGTTGGGTACTGTGAGGTCTCCAAGGCCTTCAGAATCTATATACCAGGTTACCATCATATGGAAATCAGAAGGGATGTAACCTTTGATGAATATGTAGCTCTCAAGAAGTTGAGAAAGTGACAACATGAAGAAACATACCAAGAAGTAGTATATCCCAGAGCTACAAAACCAATGGAAGAAGTTACACCTTCTCATGATGATGAGATTCCAGAAGAACATGATATGTTGGAGCCCGAAGAACCTCCCCACATGAATATCTCCCACAAGAGAAAGCCAGCTTGGGTCCTTGATATTATTCAAGAAGTAGAAAGGTATCGTGCTCCAAAAGTCTCCACAAGGCAAAGGAAGAAGCGAAATCAATTTACTAGTTATATGGATTTGATGTGTGATCTTATAGACAAAGAACCTACTTGTTTTGAAGTAGTTGTTCAAAATAAAGAAAGGGTAGAATCTATGACGGAACAATATAAATCCATAATGAAGAATTATGTATGGGAAATAGTTCCCAAGACATAAGGAAAAAGTGTGGTATCTTCCAAATGGATCCACAAGATAAAACATACAACCGATGGAAGTATTGAGAAGTACAAAGCCATATTTGCGGCCCATGGATTCTTTGAGAAGGAAGGAATCGATTATGAAGAGACATTTTCTCCTGTAGCAAGGTACACTTCCATCAAAACCATCATGGCACTAGAAGCCAAGGCATAATGGAATTTACACCATATGGATGTGAAAACAACCTTCCTAAATGGTGCTATTGGAGAAGAATTGTACATAGAACAACCAGAAGGTTTTGAAGTCAAAGACAAAAGAATACATATCTGTAAATTGAAGAAGGCTCTGTACAAACTAAAACAAGCTCCAAGAGCTTGTTATGGAAGAATCAATAGTTTTCTGATGAAATTGGGATTTACCAAAAGTAAGGTTGATCCTAACCTTTACTTCAAGGTTATGGATGATGAACATGTGATATTATTTTTATATTTGTATGACTTATTCCTAAGAGGTAACGAGAAGAAAATATCAGAATGTAAGAATAATTTGACTGCAAAATTTGAGATGAAATACCTTGACTTGATGCATTATTTTCTAGTTCTTGAAGTATGGCAGAGCCTAGAAGGAATCTTCCTTAACCAAGGGAAGTATGTAGTAGAAATCCTGAATTTTTTTGAAATCTTGGAGTATAAAGCCATGGCCGCAACCATGGATACACACTTGAAGTTGTTGGTCGATGCTTCGTCAGAATTAGTGGATGTGATACTATACAGACATATCATTGGTTCATTGATGTATAAGATGAATACCTGACCATATATATGCTTTGTTTTGAGCACTTTGAGTCAGTATCTGGTTGAACCCATACATGTTCAATTGGTAGATGTAAAGCATGTGATGAGGTACCTAAAAGGTACGATAGCTTATGGTCTCGGTTATACTAGAGATCATGACTTTAGACTGTACGATTATACAGATTCAGATTGGGTAGGAAGTGTCTCAAATAGAAAGAGAAATTCGGGAGGATTTTTCAATTTGGGTTCAACCATGATCTCATGGCTAAGAAGGAAGTAGTCCAGCATTGCTCTCAGCACTACATAAGCAGAATATATTACAACTTGTCCTGCTAGTTGTGAATCCATATGGGTTCGGAAGTTGTTATCAAATCTATTGGATTTGGAGATGTATGCTACCGTGATTTTATGTGATAACCAAAGCTGCATGAAGATGACAAAGAACCTTGTGTTCCATGATAATACAAAGAACATAGAAATATGGTACTTCTACATTCATGACATGGTATAAGAGGGAGCAATAAAGCTCCAATATGTAAGCATAGATGAGTAGGTTGCAAATGTGTTGACTAAGACTATGTCTTGTGTGAAGCTTGGACACTTCTGAGACAAGATTATTGTTGTCTGTAAGGAATTCCATTGAAAGGGGGAGTAGTATTTATATTATGGAATCATGATCACAACAAATAGCTTAGTTGGGATTGATCATCCTTATATTTGATATCATAATTCCGAAAGGAAGGAACATCTTAAATGTTGATCTTGTTGGACTTGATCTCGTAATTCTGAAAAGAAGGATCGTCCAAGATGTTTAAGTTGGGATTGATCATCCTTAGACTTGATCCCATAATTCAAAAAGGAAGGATCATCCAATATGTATATGTGGAAGGACCAACCATCATTAGAATTGATCTAGTAATTCTGAAAGGAAGGATCGTCTTAAATGTTGACGTGGAAGGACTAACCATCCTTAGACTTAATCCTGTATTTTCAAAAGGAAAGATCATCTTAAATGCTGATGTGGAAATACTAATCATCATTAGACTTGATCCTGTAATCCCGAAAGGAAGGATCATTTTAAATACTGATGAGTTGTGGACCTGATCCCATCATTCTGAAAGGAAGGATCATCCAAAATGTTAGTAGTGGACTTGATCCCATAATTACAAAAGGAAGGATCATCCAGAATGTTAGTAGTGGACTTGATCCCATAATTACGAAAGGAAGGATCGTCGAGAATGTTAGTAGTGGACTTGATCTCATAATTACGAAAGGAAGGATCATACAGAATGTTATTAGTGGACTTGATACCATAAATCCGAAAGGAAGGATTTTCCATAATTATAGTAATTAACTTGATCTCATAATTCCAAAAGGAAGGATTGTCCAAAAAGTTAGCAGTGAACTTGATCTTGTAATTCCAAAAGGAAGGATCGTCCAGGATTTCAGTGGTGGACTTGATCCCATAATTCCGAAAGGAAGGATCGTCCTGTATATGTATGTTTTAAGCTGTGATTAGTATTGGTATATCCACAAAGACTTGATCCTGTAATTCCGAAGGAATGATTGTTTGAGTACCATAGATGTGTTGTCCATGATCCCATAATTCTAAAAGGAAGGATCATGTTGGTTGTTGTTGTACTTTCCATAGATGATGTTGCTCCAACCTTGAGTTGTTGTTGATGATGTCACATGTTGTTGTTGTTATTTTGGATTTATGCTGATGACCTAGCCTTATGTTGTTGTTGTTTTTGTTATTCTAGCATTATGCTGGTGAGCCAACCTCATGCTTTTGATGTTAGTGATGTATCAGTTTTTATGCAAATGATGATGTCCCTAATGTAAATGATGATTCCCCAGTTGCATGATGCATATGATGATGTTCTAGTAGATGACGATGATGCTCCAGCTCCATGTTGTTGATGATGTTTCAGTCCCATGTTGCATATGATGATGTTCCAGTAGATGATGATGATGCTCCAACTCCATGATGTTGATGATGTTACTGTAGATGATGATGCCCCATTTCCATACTATAGATGATGATACTTCACCTCTGTATTGAATATGTTGATACCCCAGCTCTATGTTGAAGATGATGATGTTGTTCAAAACTTTTGATGATCTATAGATGTACTAGGCAATGTTCCAAAAGATCATGTTGATGGTGCCTCCTATCTCTCCTTCCGATGATGTTGTGTCGAGCCACACCAGTTGTTGTTGTTGTTGTCAGTAGAATACCCTTGTTATTAAGAGGGGTGTTGAAATAATGTAACTTCGAAGAATATTCTGGTTGTATTCACATTATTATTATTCCTCCTTTGGGAGATGTTACTGATGTAAAAGCTCATGTAAATGTAATGAGGTAAACCCTCAGTTGTAATTTGATTCAATAACACCCAACAAATATGAATATAATTATTATTGTGAAGTTTACCTGGTTAGGTCAGCCCTGTTAGGGTAAAAGTCAGTTAGGAAGTTTAGTATAAATAGGGAGGTGCCCTCCCACATTTATACACGCTCACTCACACATGTATTGCAGAAGAGAGAGAAAGAAGGAGAGACAGAGAAGGAGGAGGGCCAGTGTATTTGGTGTTTTTTCTCTTATGCTTAGAGTTTTGTCTCTCTATCTATTGGACCTTGTTCTTTGGTCATTTCATATTGGTAATCTATATTGAGGAAGTTTTGTTGGGTTTTTCCCTTTAGGGTTTCCTAGGTTAAATTGATACACACCTTGTGATTGTGTTTCTTTCAGTGACCCTCTTTATTTTGTTATTATGAAAATGTATTAAATGATAATCAAGCTAGGAATTAAGCTATGACAACATAGAAAAAATTAGCAATTACATTGTAAAACATGCTTTTATACATAAAAAATTCTCCTCGAGCGGATACCTAACTACCTATATTCTAAAAATAGGCTTCTTGTAACTTCCTTATTACATATTTCATATAAATAAACAAACTAAATCTCCCTAAATACTAGAAAAAATTTAACTCCACATTGAAGTGGATCTTCATCTTCAACTCGAGCATTTAGAATGGATGTCTTCATTAATGCAGCCTATACTTCATTTTCCCAAAAATTTCAATAGTTTTCCATTGATCTCCAGATGGAACTTCATGATTTGTCATTTCTTTAGCCAATACTCTTAGCTCCACATGATATACATAATAAATAGGTAACAAATTGGCACCAATCATTGTGAATGTATCCAGTATCTCAAAATCCACAGCTAACTTGTCAATTATAACTTTCCTAGTCAGAGAATGGGTCATATCTTCAAGATTTCTATGATACAAGCTAGCTTTGACCAATAGAGCTTGATATTCAGAATGAGATATTAGTTTACCATGTTAATCCCAAAAGGAAGTGAGTCCTTTCTGATATAGATCTGTGAATAAGTCTTTGAGTGAATTTACATGTTGTAACATCTGGTCAGGTTTTTCTTGGACACTTTCAATGTGATGATGTTTTCCAATAATTTTCCTTGCCTAAGTTACCACTGTAATCTTGTCCTTAATGCACATTGCTCTTAACTCTTCTTCAAACAAAGTATTGAGAAAATTTATAGTATTCTGAGTTGTTTCTGTTGGTTTTTTGTGCAAGGTTTCCTTCGTGACTATACAACTCTACCTCACTACATTGATCACCACTTCTTTATCTTTAATGAAATTTAAATAAGGCCAAATTTTGGTAGCCATAGTAATAACCATATCCCGAATAAGATGTTTGGCCCCTTGTATAGGCAACTTCCATGAGACATTTTCTGCTAGAATTTCATTTTTCTATAGTAGTTCTTTATTTTTATTCTCAAAATTTATCTTTTCTTCTTCCTTATTTTTAATCACTTAAGTCATTTTTTTATTTTATTATTTCATACCTTTTATCTCTTCATCTCTCAAACTAACCTATGACATGGCTTGGACTATAGTTTTTGTACTTCGCTGACCTGTTTCCACCTGTCTTTCTTTTTCTTTCTCTTTTTCCAAAATTATTTGGTTTTCTTTTAATACATCAATTTTGGCTATAAGGAAAGCCCTTCAATTATCCCATTGGCTTTGTTATTCAACAAATTTCAATAATTTAGCTTTGTTATCACTCAAATCTTGGAATAATCATTCTTTTATTTCTCAAGAATTGTTAATTCGGAAGCCTAAATCAAATGGGTAGCTGGGATTTTCAATTTCTTCTTCAATAGCTGGATATTGCTTTCTCTCTCTGTTAAGGTCTTATTTGTATCTTGTCCTCTATCTTGCTCAGTATCCATAGCTAGAATATCACCTTAAATATTCTTAATTTCCTGCTGATATGTCTTATTTTCAATTTTCTCTTGCTTCGGCTAAATTTTTAATATTGATACTATGGATTGCAATTTGGAAAATTTTTAATGTGGATTTCAATAAGTCTATATAAATCACCTCTCCAGTTTTCTTGTGTAAATTAATTTTGTCTAGAACTGGAATCTTTTGTAAATTGAGTCTCATTTCTGAAACTCTATCATGAGTAGCCACTACCAAATTTAATATTTTTCACATGATCCTTTAGAATGACCAATGAAATTTCCTTATCTGAAATATCCCTCACCTTAGGAAAAATATTTAAAGATTTTTCTGAAGAAATATTTTTGTTGTGTCCATATCTGGTATACATATCATTTATGTACTTGTACCTATCACTGGAACCACTCTCTTATGCTTCTTAAAAACCATATTCTTATATTTTTACAGTTGGGCCTTGAACCTTTTCCTTCATCTTCTTACTTTCAACATTAATCATCTCTCTATCTGAATATATTTTTGTTCTCTTTGGTGCTTCCAGGTCTTCATGTGGGAATATAATAAACCCACTTCATAACTTAGGAAAAAATATTTAATCAATTTTGATTAATTTCCTATCCAATAGCCTAGATAGTTGGAATCCACTTGCACCACATGTTCAACACTTGCCATATATACCCCAGGAGCACTTTAATATTGATTCTAGGTTGATGTTGTCCACTTTATTGACTGCTAGAATTAGTAACTGTGCTTTCCTGCAGATTCTTTCTTTTACCACTTTATTCCAGCTTTTCTGTGGATAAGGTAAAGCTAGTCAACTAGGAAACCACAATCCTTAGTTGCCAACCCATCCTCCAATATTTTCTCTCCATATTCTAGGATTAGCAATTTTTTTCATCACTTATCATCACTCACTCATGCTTTAGATAATTCATGAGCTCCTTGATAGATTAGGAAAGTGATTTAGCCACCTATGGGGGTTTATCATATTTAGTAAGTCTGATTTATGAGCTAGCAATGAGTTGTCTTCCATCAACTCAAATCTCCTTTATAGGATGTATTACCAATGTAATAATATTAATGGTCATTTATTGATCATTCCTTAATGTGTGTTCATTATTCCTCCTCTTCTCTCCTTGTGCTAATTCTAAGGTTAATTGTGTGCTTAGATTCTTAACTTGTTTATAGAATCCTTGTTACCATCAAGGATTTAGAATTCTAACATGGTATCAGAGCTTTGGGAGCTTATCAATCAATTCTCCTTTTCAGATTTGCAGGTTTATTTTGTGGGTGCAACAACTTATATATGGATTCGAAAGTTCCTCTACTATCTCCTTTCAACTATGTTGATTCGAAGCCAAAGATGAGTACATACTTGAAGAGGAAATGTCTCTTTGATGTCTCCATTGGTGCTTTGAGAGAAATTGAGGCTTATGAAGAGAATATTGGTTGGCTAAATAATTGTGATAGATCTTATGGAATTATGTGTTTGGGAATGTCTCCAAATATACATCCTGTCATAGATTCTGTTGAGTATCCATTCTAGCTTTGGAACAATTTGGACAGAGCTTTTGGTATGCAGGAAGTAGAAGATGAAGCATGGAGCGAACCTAACATCTCCTCATGTGATCTCTAAATATGTCTTTGCCTCTACATTCTCTGATGAAGTTATTCATGATGAAGAAGTCTCTCAGATAGTTCATGTTCCTACTATTCTCTTTGATTTGAATGCTTCGTCCTTCAATCAAGAAGCAAATATTAAAGAGCCATATTTTTCTGTATCTCTTGAAGTAAAAGATCATGATTCATCTTCTTTTGATGTTGATGATGAAAAATAAGTGACTAATGGAGTTGTTATTTCTATTTTTTATTATTCACTCACACATTCAATGTTCTCTATGTCTTCTATCATAGATTATGAGATCTATGTGCCATATCCTTCACACTTTGTGCATACCTCTCTCATTGATGGTGCACAACCCAGTGTTTTCCTGGATGGTTTCTTCGATAAATCAAGTTGTATTAGTCACATGCCACTTACCATACTTGATATCATGCACTTCTGCATGTCCTCCTTTGTCCTTGGCATCAATACTCAGAGCCTCCTTGAATATTTTGAACATCTCCTTCCTTCCTCCTTTCATACTTCTACTACAGAGAATTCATTATCAGTGTATTCCCATGAGTATACTCATGTTCTAATATGTGTTATTTTGGATTATTTGGAAGCTATACCCATGGAGCCCTTGCATTCACACTCTTTGATCCTATGGCTTCTATACATTCCTACATGATCACTTGCACACATCCTCTCCGTGTAAATGAAGTTGGAGACCTAATGCATTCGCTTGGACTCTTATTTCACCCATCTAGAGCTGATTTCATCTCTATTGGTTCGAATTTCAAGTCATTACATCACCTTGGAGCAGATTACAACTTTCGAGAGCTTTCACATCATTGGATTTTAGTTGTTCTACATGGTCCTAGTTTCCATCCTGCAGTTGTTCTTGATCCAGGTGAGCAGATTTCTCTTCTTCCCAAGAAGAAGATTCGTCTAGAAATCAGCATTTATTTTAAAGCAACATCAACAATAGTTCAACATTTCTGTTTTTCCTTTCATGTCCTTTCTTGAGGGAGGATTTTCCCCATGTGGTTTTTCCTCTTTCGTTAGTTCTTTAGACATGATAATTGTTAAAGGGTGATGATAGCCTTGTTGTTGGGCCCTATATAAGTATATATTTTTTATCATTTCAGAGATATCGTCATAAATTCATACTTAAAGGGGGGTGTGGGAATATAATAAACCCACTTCATAACTTAAGATAAAATATTTAATCAATTTTGATTAATTTCCTACCCACTAGCCTAGATAGTTGGCATCCACTTGCACCACATGGTTAACACTTTCCATATATACCCCAGGAGCGCTTTAATCCTAATTTTGGGTTGATCATGTCCAATTTATATTTGACTACCAAAATTAGTAACTGCACTTTCCTGTACATTTTGTCTTCTATTGCTTTATTCCAGCTTTTATGTGGATAAGGTAAAGCTAGTCAACTAGGAAATTGTTATCCTTAGTTGTCGACCCATCCTCCAATATTTTCTCTCCATATTATAGGATTAACAAGTATTTCCATCACTTTTCATCACTCACTCATGCTTTATCTAATTCATGAGGTCCTTGATAGATTAGGAAAGTGCTTTATCCACCTATGGCGGTTTATCATATTTGGTAAGTCTGATTTATGAGCTAGCAATGAGTTGTCTTCCATGAACTCAAATCTCCTTTATAAGGATGTATTACCAATGTAATAATATCAATTATCATTTATTGATCATTCCTTAATGTGCGTTCAGTATTCCTCTTCTTCTCTCCTTATGCTAATTCTATGCAATTCCCAGTGAGGTTAATTGTGTGCTTAGATTCTTAGCTTGTTTATAGAATTCTTGCTACCATCAAGGATTTATATTTCTAACACTTCATTCTCAATATCAATTGTCTTTGAAAATATTCTCTTGCCAGTAATATGAGCTTTACTAGGAGTTGGTATTATCATAGCAATTGGTTTCATTGTGGCAGAGGGATTTGCTTGCAGGCTCTCTGAACTATGTACATCGGGTTGATATTCCATTAAATTAGCTCTTTGAGCTAACCCCTCTATCTCTTGGTGATCAAATGCTTTATTTTTGTTCTGTTGCCTCCTATGTGATATTATATGATGAGAATCATAGTTTATTTTTGTAGTTTTCATAATATTCATATCCTGGAGCAAACCTTCAATTACTGGGAGAGAAACTTTGTTCTTTTACAATAAAATGACCTACCTTCATAGGAAATTTGATCTCTGAAGCCTAATTGAAATTCAAAAAATTCTAATTCTCCACAATGAGCTTTTGTCTTATATATTCCAAAGCACAAATTCTAGGTGTCAGGAATGCAGGTAAAATGTATGGCTCATGCACAAAACCATATACTCTGCTAATACTGTGTTCCTTTCGAAGGAACCAGTCTCCAACTCTTTTGTTTGGACTAAATTGTAGTACTCTAGGTAGCTTATCTTGAAACATCACTCTATACATCTATGACATAATAAGGTTCATATAATTAAAGGTGTTATTCATGATTTCATAAGTGAATACTATTTGTGGAAACTACAAATTTTATTCATTGAAGAACAATAACATTCTGAACATGTAAGATTGAAATCTGAAATGTCTTGTCACGTGGAAATTCACTAACTGTGAATGAATATTCTCAGCTAGGAATTCATCAAACTTAAGGAAACAATACAAATTGTACTCAGACTTAGGCTGATGCATATTCAATCTAAATAACAGACTCAACAAGACCTCAGGGACAAACATATCACTGTTCAACCCTAAAAACTAACTCAACAGGGAAAGGACCCATTGGGACTTCTCATTAAATAGGTCAATATCAAGAGGAAAAGGCTCATTTTCAATGGAAACTTTAGGTTTAATACTTTGGGACAAAAAGGCTTGCTTCTCTTATGTTGCAGCATGCTTGTATTGCTCAATCACATTTTCCTCAAGAAAATATTCCAGGTTTTGGGTAAATGACTGAGGTACTTCTAAAACATCTCTAACAACTTGTGAATTAATGGGGAAAATGATTTTGTATTGGCTTGAGTCCATTATAACCCGTTCATATTGAGAGTAATTAGACGCACACCAGGAAACAAAATCCAGAAAGTTAAGGGTTTGGTATGGAAACAAATAATGAAAATGAGACCTATAGACGCTATGTAAATCAATCCCCTGTGTATCTAAGGTTTTTAATCTACTTTTCAGCTCATGTATTGGACCTAAATAGAGCAGTGTGTTAAAAACATCTCTATCCCTGTCTTCAAAAATCTCTTCCAGTTTACTAAACTCTCTAACATGTACTTCCACATCTCCTTCTCCTTCCATTTTAAAAATAAATTGGTGGGCTTTGATACGTGGCCTACTTGGTAAAAGATGGCTGGAAAAAGTGAATTCGACTTGGATTCCACAGGTGCAGGCACATTTTCCTTGGTGCGCAAAAGACAAATGATACATTTCTACGTGACTCACCTTTTTATAATATCTCCAAAGGAAGTTTTAGGATCGCAGGAGGCAGTTTCTCCCTACCACCTTTCATCCAACGAAATGATTCTCCACCCAACACGTGGCAGGCAGTAAAAAATACGCTACCACTCAATTGTTTCATCATCCTTGCAAGTTGCATGCACGGAATGCACCTCAACCATCGATCTCTTTCCCCTCCAATCGTGCGTCATTGATCTCATCCAAGCTTTAATATCTTCCAATGTTCATTTCACCAATATTTACTCATGTTATAAGTGAGCAACTTCACCCAACATATTCTTTTTCCACCGTAGATCTCATCACACTTTCAATTTGGACCACTAATTCCTCCACAAGGTTCTACAGGCGCTTTACCTTCTCACCTTAGTCACTGAATTTATTAATTTCACGGTCATATCAACGGAATTTAAAATATAAGCCCCCTTTCGTTACCTTAATCTCATCGTAAGCCCCTCTTAGCTCTATAAAACAAAACTATGTTAACACATTATAAACTTGCATTACAAGTTGCTACAACACCTGCAATTGGACTACTAGAGGTACATAGAACATGAACCAAATTTGCAGAAATAGAAAGAGAAAGAGGATGGAATGGAATGCTTAGAAAATTGAACACAATGAGATGAACATGTAGTCCAACTCCTCTCCAACTAGTTACACAATGATTGAGGGGCACATCACCCTCCTGGTATGTAAAATGAGCATCACCGAAGAAACAAGTAGCCTAACATCTCAATATGATATGAATAATATTCAAGCTAACCTTTTCTTTTGTTCCATACTTCCATTTTTAACTTGAAACCTTTGCTTGTTTCCAATACTAGGTCCCAAAACCATGGGGTGGTGAAAAACACAAAACTGGTATGTCCACTTAGTCAATACTAGGGGAAAAACCATGGAACATCCAAAACCATCCACTAGAATAGTTATTATTTCCAAGTGGTCCACTTACCTCATAAATTACACCCTTCAACTTCTTTGACTCCATCTTCCCCATTTTAAGGAGCCTTGTTAACCAAAATTGGAGTTTCTCCACTTTCCTTAGTGGTTGTCCACTTTCTTTCCTTGTTTTATGGAAGTCCCTAATTTTATGGAAAAGACACATCAAATTTGTATTCAACCATTGGATGACCGTTATATCAAGTTTGTGGACAAGCATTGCCTTCAACCACCTTGCTAGCACACATTTTGTTATGAATGGATTGAAGAGGTTTAAGGGAAGGAGATATGGTTTCTTTCAAAAAAAAAAATTAATGTGACCAAGGGTTAACAAGTAAGATAAAATTTAAAATTTGATCTCTTGCCAATTATGCATTAGCTTCTCCAAAGCCCTTTGTCCTTGTATCATCCTTGCACTTATATGATTTAGCCTTGGCACAAATCTCGAAAAAACATCATATTAAATTTTAGAAGGGACTAAAGTTTGGATAAGTGACCACCAATTATTCTGCTGACTCAACCAGATGGATAGTTTTGGGTAAATTTTTGAAGTGGTAGCAACATTTTAACCACTTACCAACTGTAAATTCCTCATGCATTCTACTACCAAAAATGGTAAAAACAAACCACTCATTTCAAGTCTCTCCGCAAGTTTTGAAATACCAAAACATTAAATAATATTATCTATTGCCTAATGCTTAACTTTGGGTTATAATTTTTGGCGCTCAGGAAAATGAAAATATTTTCCATATTTTAGAAAATCCAAATCATGAGAGAAAGTAAAATATTTTACGGTTTATGAATTCCATTTACTCATAAATATACAAGACATGGGAAAAACAAGACATGGTATTCAAAACCAGTGAGTGGTTTTCACAGAGAAATAAAAATTGTTTATGAATTTAATTTATTTTGGGATTTTTTTTTTGAATTTTATTTTATGATATACATAAACAATTATATTCAAAATGCAAAAATAAAGAAACAAAACAAGGCATGGAATTCTAAAACGGTGGAGGGTTTCGTAATTTGTTTTGAATAGGTTTTTCCAAAGTTGGAATTTAAGCATGTTTTGTGCCAAATTAGGGTAGTGAATAATCAATCCTTGAGCGTAGGTGTCAGAGCATTTAGTTTTCATATCAACAAAGCAGATAGAGGATAAAAGATCGAGATTCCTTGCCATATTTTAAGCAAGCAATTTTAATTCCATCAGCTCCAACATGTGATGAGTCAAAAGGTGTGGACAAATGTAGCAATCATATCTCTATTCATGATAGCAACCAGAATGATAGAAGAGCATCTAAAACAAAAAATTTGGAGCATTTTTAGGACTTTAATAACACAATCAACATGGCACAATCAACAACTCAAGATACTTGATAGCCTTTTCCATATTTATTGCAACTTACTTATATTTTTAGTATGTGGATTGGATTTGTATCCTAGAAGCTAGGAACAATTTGTTAAGGTAGTGGTCTATGTAGTTTATGATTTGTAATGTAATCAGAAAGGGGGAATATCTGAGAGAAAAATACTACTAGGTGCTATAATTTCAATTTTGATATTAATAAAGTTGCAGAGAGAAAAAGTTTTAATATTTTCAAGGTAGAGATTCATGTTCCATTTTTAAGTTTCAGTTTGTAATTTTCTCATGTGAATGTATTTCTTGTTTCCACTCTATTTTTGTATTATTCCTTCATGTTTGAGTGAGAGGAAATGAATTGGAATTCATCCTTTGATGCTCTAGTTCATCAGATTCAAACATTTGATTTATTCCTCTAAAGTTAATACATAATTTGTCTTGTGATTCTCTGTGTTAATGGACTATAGTTCTTAATCCACTACCATATTGCAATGCCTACATGTCTGAACAAATGATGTCTATATTTCCTATGTCATTGTTTAGTTCAACCATTAATCTCTTGCAGCTTAAATAAATGCTCATTTATTGACTACATGCACAATGGTATCCTCATGTTCCAATCTTTATCTATTAACTTAGTTTGTTTGAAAATATCTCTGGCCATTATATCTACTTGTTGAGAGAGCCCTATCTAGTAGGAAAGAAGTCATTTTTCCTCCTAAAGGTTGGTTTGAAAGGTTACCTTGGAACTATCATTCCACAACCTAAATGGTAATTCTGAGTGATAACACACCTAACCAACTTATGCATATAAAATGTGGACAAATAATATCTTTGAGGATCAAATTAACTTATGCATAGTATTTGTGACCAATAATTCCTAAATTAATATTAATTTCCACTTGTAACTTGAATTGGGATTTTTTCCTTCATGTGGCCCCACCTTGTCCAATTTGCTCCAATATTGTAATATTTCCATATTTGGACATTATACTTAGCAAATAATCAACCCAAATCACCACCTAGGTGAATAAAGATGAACAAGTCTAGGTGACTTAGGCAATTATGGTCCATGGCCAAATTTGAGGACATTACATGCTTACAAATTATTAAAAAGCTCCAGTGCGATAACTGAAGGAAAATGCACAGGTCAAGTTGACTAGGACGATGGTGGAACAGTTAGTTGTTTAGAAAGTTATTGTATCATTGAAGTTCAAAGACAAGGAAAAATTAGTTCGCATAAAGCACGATGTTGTCATGCAATCTTCCTCTTACCCCGTGAAAGACCCCCACCATTGCATGGATGAGAAGTGCCACTACTGTGTGTTCCCGACACTGCTAAACACCTCGAAACCAGGGGAGAGGGTTAAATCAACGTAATTCACATTGGAATAAGGGATCTAGGGATGGGGCAACATGCCTAAATTCCAAATAAATAAACATACATCCTTTTAAATTGAAAAGCGGAAAACAATGCATATCATTCCCCTCGGTGCACATGCAATACAAGCATGAATGCAATCCTACATGAACCTATAATTTAATTGTAACTAAGAATTATTAACACATTTTAGGGATACCGTGAACAACCAAATAAACCATAATAAACAGAGTTAGCATTGACACATGAACATTAATAGATTTCCAGTTCTAGATTTTCTAGTCTTAGTTATGCAAGTGCTATCGATTTTTGGTTTAGGGGATGCCATCTACAGTCGTTAAGTGTTTCTCAAGTCAGGTTTAGAAGTTATTTATGTATCCATATAATCTTTACATTAGGTGTGAAGGATGCCATGTACATAAGAAGAAACATAATTTATAGAAGAAGAAAGAATGCTCTCAAGAAAACAAAGATAAGTTATTCACCTTCCATCCAAAGGTTAGCATAAAAATCCATAAACCAAATCAGAGTTCGCTCAGCCTCCAAGGGAGTATTAGCTACATAAAATATAGAGTATAAATATAGTATAAGATGCCATAACATATATCTATCTTTTAGATCCCATAAACAAATATTGCAAGCAAGATTCTAAGTAGAAAACCATCTCACCCTGCATCTAATTATTAACAAAATGAACATCTATTCACATAGAGTTTATAACAGCCATCAAGGGTGCATTATCAGAGATAGACACAACATACATACACATGAATAAACATATAATAGAGTACTTATTGTAAGGTTTTATGTTACACCAAAACCTGTAGATATTGATGAACATATGAAACCAAGCACAGGGCCCTATTATCAGGAGTGGCGGTTAGTCCACATTTTTTATATTCCCAGAGGTGCGATGGTTATACCATGTGGTTGTACTGATACTCCAACACCCCCACTCCGAGGTAGCTCGGGGGAAATGAACCTGAGACCTTATCTTTAATACTATGTAAGGTTTGTTGTTACACCAAAATCTGCAGATGTTGAAGAACATATGAAACGAAGCATAAGTCCCTATTATTTGGAGTGGCATCGGTTTGTCCACATTTTTTATTCCTAGAGGTGCGACAATTATACCATGTGTTTGTACCGATACTCCAACACTGTTGTAACGACAAATTTGACATGGTATCAGAGCTAAGATCTCAGGTTCAATTCCCCTAAGCTACCCTGAAGTGGGGATGGTGGAGTATCTGTACAACCACACCTCTAAGAATAAAAAAATGTGGACTAACCGCCACTCTTGATAATATGGCTTTGTGATTAGTTTTATATGTTCATCAACATCTGCACATTTTGGTGTAACGACAAACCTTATACTTATATTATTGAAGAGAAATTGGCTTCAACATGACAACTTTCCTCCTAGTTGTAGGCACAATCCAACCAAATCTTACTTGGATAGATCACCCCCGAGTTGAGGCCAAGAAATCCATAGGAGGGTGCAGTCAAGCAATGGAATAACTCAATATCAAATTCAGAAACACAACTCAATCCTTTCACCATCTACTTTCTCCTCCATCTACACTAACCAATGGAATTGTGACTCCCTTCCCTACACAAGTCCCTCGGGACATCACCTTTCTTCCCACGATTTAAGTGATGAGATGGGGTAGATATAAGAAATGGGAGTGAGGACCTCTTATTGTCTCAACAATGGAAATAATATCTATAAATTTTTTGACACCATCTCAACTCACAATGGTTCACAATGCATATAGTTCTCATAACATCATTCCTCACAATGGCATGAATAGATCACATAACATGAGGTAACTAGTAATTGTTCCCAAGGAAGGTAGCACTTAGTTTTATAGCCCAAGGAAGGTAGCACTTAGTTTTATAGCTGAAGGATGCGATTCGAATTCATGGAGGGAATATGAAGGGAATTCAAACTCTATGAGGTTAACTTGAGTTGGGGAGAAAAGGAGGTTAAGTTTACATAGATTCCATTTTCCAGAAATAATAAAATGAGAGGAGTTACTCAAAAAAGAGGAGTGGAGGCCAAGGAGAAAAAAATTGGTCATGGGAAGTGAGAGAGGGAGTCAATTAGGTGTCATAATTGACCTGCAGCATAAAAATAGGAAACCTCTCCCATGAGTAGTGGAGCAAGGGTGTTATCTCCAAGTGGGGCCCACCAATCCCTCAAGAGGGCGCACCAGTGCAAGTGAAGCTACCAAACCTTTATGAGGGAGTTACAAAACATCGCTAGGATCCAAAAGGGTAAATTTGGGTCCAACATTAAGTGTTTGGGTGGTCATCAAGTCTACAGTGAACTAGGAAGTTCCCATTCCCCCTCACCTATGGAGTCCATGGCTTCCCATTCTCGTTAGTTTTCCATGTTGAAGCCAAATCTTTAATTTATTTACAATGATGTCTAGAGACCATAGTCTCAGCACCTAGTGCCACAATAACAAAGCAAATAACAAGTACTTATGATAAGGGCTCAAAATTGGGGTATTACAACTACCATCATAATAAGTTTCAGGAGCACCTCCCACATAATCCTCCAACCTAGCCTGAAGCCCTAGAAAGGGATCTTCGATACCATACCTTCTACGCAAAGTAATGGATCAACATCGTCTTGAAAGTGTAGACTATCCTTTCCCTTCGAGGTTGTATTAAACTCCCACCAATTTATTGTTAAACCATAACTTAACCATCTACTGCATTTGTCTTTTTTATGTACCAAACAATAACATTGAAAAAGTGATATGTAAAGGGTTGTCTTGAATGTAAGTAAAGCAATCCCTCCCATTAAAAAATAAAACAGAAAGCCCTACTTTCTTTATTATGGTTATTTTTAATGTAAGCAAATTAATCTCTTATGGTTCTAGAATGTGACATAACATTGTTTTGTTTTACTAAGATTTTGTCTTCTCCGGATACAAGGAAACGAGTTAACAACCCACACCCAAAGGCATCTCGCAAGGGTGGAAGTTTGTCCCCTTATATTATAACGGATACAATTTTGTCTCTAGACAATGATGTAGTTGCACATTGGGGCCTTGAGATAGTATCAACATAAACTAGTAGGTCAACAACTCCAATACTATAACCTTTTTTTCTCTTTTGAAAAAAAAGAATGAAGAAACCCCTCTCCTAAAAAATAAAGAAATCTTACTTTAATATTTTTAAAATAACATCACAAAATTGACCACATTAAACCAAACCCCTTTATGAATTTATAGTATTTATATAGACCAAAGTTGGTCTCAATGGACTTTATCCACTACCATCATCACATCCTAAATCAAATACTCAAAGAAATCTTATTTTCTAAATCCTCTAGTATTTAAATTTTTTATTTTCTCGGCCAAGGGCCTAGTCGTTTAGTAACAAAGAAGGTAACGATATTCCTAGATTTCATTTTTACAAGTATAGATCCATCCAAACACTTGATTCCTTATTGAATGAACTTTCGAAATGGCGGAGCTGTGCTTGAGCTCTGGTCATGGCGGTGTTGTGTTTGAGCTTACCAGCGCCCTCGGCTCACTTGGTACCGTTTTCCACCTCCTTTGTCATCGCCCATGACTCCACCTCGGGGGACTGTCCTGCCCTCACTCTGCTTTCTTGGGGTTTTGGTACTATTAGGGTTTTCTTTAGGGCTCCTGTCAACCTGCAACCAGTGACTTATTGGATTCCCTCCCCTTACCAGGGGGACTAGTACCAACCAATTCAAAATAAGTGGGAAGTATATCGTCTTTTTTGTCGCTCGGTTGTTTTGGGTTGCTGTCTGGGGTTTTGGGGTATCATGGCTTGCGGGGTCTGTCACCCTGCATGGGTATTTCACGTCATTGCGTTGCTATTGTTCTCCCGTCCCTATCAGGACGCGCGGGGTTGACTTTGGTTTTTATTATTATTTTGTTTTGCCCTGGGTTTTGTGGGTCTGGTCCTTTCTTCTTGGCCTCTGCCGTTTTGACCCTTCCCCATATTTTTCGCTTGGTTTCCTGGAACATCCCTGTTGGGTTTCTTTCCGTTCTGGTTATTTTTCTCCTTGATACCGCTTTTTCTGTGAGGGTTTGTACCATTCTGGTTTTCCGTTCCACTACTGGGCTGAGGGTTTCTTCACTGAGTCTCTCGGCGGTTTTGGGTTAGGGTATTTTCTGGGCTTGGCACTGACGGGCTGTTTTTGGGTTCTTGTCCCTTTCCTAGATTCACAGTGGTGGAAGGCTGGACACGTTGGTGTTTGACTCTGCTGTATTTCCACATGGATGTGCAGGGGACCTCCTCACGCTTTCGTCGTAAATGACATGCTAGGAATATTAAAACCCTTGATGGACGGTTTCGATTTGTTCTTGGTCACGACATTTTTATGGAACGGGTCTCCTCTCTGTGCTCTCGCGCTCTGGTGGGGTGTCTTGAATATTGCAAGTTAGGCAAAAAATAGTGGATTGCATGGGCTTTAGAGTTCTGGAAGCCGCTATTGACATATATCCCCACTATTAGTCTCCTGTCCAATGGATGGATTATCTTCGTTTTTCTTGATGCGGCTCATACATCCCTCATTCTTGATAAGATGTGGCGTATAGGCTCCGGCTTGTTGGCACTGGATCGATGGCATCCACACTTTGATCCTCTGAAGGAGAGGGTGACAAAACGCCATTTATGGGTTTTAATGCCCCATCTCCCATTCCCGCTCTGAAATGTGAACATTCTTGAAGGAATTGCAAACACGATTGGGCACCATGTGGCTGTGGACGAGGATTTTCACCTCACATATGACAAAAGGGTGGCTCGGGTTCTTGTTGAGCTGGATGTAACGTGTGGTTTGCCCGCTGAGGTGGAAATTCTGTGTAAAGATCGTCTCTTGGTACAGAGACTGGATTACCTCCACGTCCCCTTTCACTGCAGCATTTGTCAAGACATGGGTCACCTCCGACGGTCTTGTCCCACACACAAGCAAGCATCTTATGATTCTAGCCTGGATGCCTCTCCACAGGCTGGAGCTCCGATTTCTCCCTATCCTCCGGAGCACTCTCAGTCCCTTTCTCTCTATGATGATGTATCTGATTCTATGCTGCGCGATATCGATGCCTTGGTTAAGACCCCAGCAATGGCTCGTACCCTTGTTTCGGCCTCCATTGTGACTCCCCCGTTGAGTGACCCTTTGACATCCTTGATGATTTACTCTCAACATCCTGTCACCAGTCTCTTGCCTTTTTCATCCCCAACCCCCATAACCCCTTCATTGTCTTCACTCGACTGTGACATGGAGGAAAATACTATCCCTTTTGCTCCTCTTCCTGATAACGATTCTTTCTTGGTCCCCTCTCTGTGTCCTCCCTCTTCTGCATCCACTAACCCACAAATGCCCCCTCTTTCCTCCCTTGTTGAATTTCCCCTGCTCCCTTTGGCCACCTCTTCTCCGCCCATCCCCCCCTCTACCATTAGTCCTATTTCCTCACCTTCATTCTCTGATACTTCCCTCCATAAGTATTTATCCATCTTCTCTGCAGCTACCCCTATTTCCCTGTCTACCCTCCCCCTTAATTCCATTCGCTTTGAGAACGTGACTGTTAGAAAGAAAAAGAAGGACAAGAAGGGTCTTCCTAGAGATCTCTCCTCAGCCTCTCCTCCTTATATCCCTCTCTCGGTTCACATAAAAGATGCTGCCAGAGGGTCTTCACTCTGGGGACTTAGAGCACCATCCCCCCCCCCCCCCCCACTGTTCCTTAATATTGATACTCTCTCTTAACGTTAGGGGTCTGGGGGGCAAGACCAAACTGTGTAGCCTCCGTTCTCTTTTTTCTGTTATTCGTCCGGACATGATACTCCTTCAAGAGACCATGTGTTGTACTTACCTTGCTCTATATGCATTCTCCAAACTCTTTCCTAACTGGGAGTATTGTGCGACTAGCGCTTCCGGATTCTTAGGTGGGCTCTTGACTGCCTTGGACCCTCATAAAGTTAGGTGTAGGGCTTATGATACTGCTGCTGGTATCCTTGTGAAGGTTGTTTTCCGAGGTATGAATGATCCTCTCGACATCCTCAATTGCTATGGTCCCTATTGTGATCGGGTATCCTTTTGGGATCGGGTTCTTAATGGGGGGTTACTGAACTCACCTTATCTCATCTTGGGAGGAGATCTTAATATGACTTTGAATGCATCAAAGATTTGGGGCAAGCGTGCTATCCTTGATCCTCTCTCCTCACACTTCAAGCAGCTCTTCGACTCTGTGGGACTTGCTGATGTTGCCCCTCCTTGTTTTGGTCCCACTTGGAGGAACGGTAGGATAGGGGACGAGGGCATCAACAAGCGACTTGATAGGTTCTTAGTGTCCTCTTCCTTGATCCCTCTGCTCTCTGCCCATCGTTCTTGGACCCATACTGCAGATATATCGGATCACTACCCTATATGTTTTGAATGGAATAAGTCTTTTGGGTCTCATTTTTATCCTTTTAAATTTAATCGCTCCTGGCTCTTGGAACCTGAATTCTACTCCTGGATCTCCAATAGATGGCACTATCTGCCTCCTGCATCTGAGGGTTCTGCATTGGACATCCTTTCTCAAAAACTTTGTATCCTCAAGAAGGAGGTTAAGGATTGGACCAAGGTTAAAAGCTCCTTCCTGGAGGCTGAATCACATAGGCTGGATGGGGAAATGTGTTCCCTACTCACTAGCTTTGATTTTGGTATCCTTACAAAGGAGGAATAGTTATCATTATCTCATCTCAGATCGGAGAAGAAGAAAATTTTGGATCACTTCCTGCTGACCTGGCAGCTGAAGAGTCGTACTAAGTGGGCTCTGTATGGTGACTCTAATACAAAATATTTCCATGCTCTTGCATCTAGTAGGAAAAACCAAAACTCTATATGGGCCCTATTTGATGCTGGTGGTCAGATCATTGATGATGAAGATGCGCTTAAAGACATGGGTCAGGAACATTTTGCTGGTATTTTTAAGGATGACAAACATACATGTTTGTTGGAACAATTGAGAGTTGTACTACTCTATCCCAAGATGATATCCCAGGATGATGCTCATTATCTCACGGATCTTGTCTCCCTATCCGAAGTGGAAAGTGCCCTCCACTCCTTTAAAAAGGACAGGAGCCTAGGCCCGGATGGCTCACCTGTCAAATTTTACCTGCATTTCTTTGATATTATGGGTGAGGAACTTCTTTTTGCTGTGGAATGTGCTAGAGTATCAGGTTGTATTCTTCCTGCACTTAATTCAACCTTCATAGCCTTGATACCTAAGAGGGATAAGCCCATAACTTTCGTGGATTACAGGGCAATATCCCTCTATAACCTGCTCTACAAGATGATCTTGAAGGTTGTTGCAATGAGGCTTAAGCCTTTCTTAGACACACACATCTCCAAGGAACAATATGGTTTTTTAAAGAATCGTCAGATTGTTGAGCCCATTGGCATCCTCCAGGAGACCCTCCATTCTGTGAAGACCAAAAACTCCTATGACTTCATTCTTAAATTGGATCTGGTGAAGGCATTTGATCGTGTTAATTGGTCTTTCATTTAACTCATCCTCATCCAGATTGGGGTTCCTCTTCAGGCTGTTAACTGGATTATGGGTTGTTTGACATCGGCTAATTTTGTTGTTCTTATTAATGGTACTCCCTCGCATTTCTTTAATGCCTCAAGAGGCATCAGACAGGGTTGCCCTCTGTCATCGTTGCTCTTCATACTGGTTATTGAAGGTCTCAGCCTCTTGATAGCGGATGTTAGGGAACATGGTCTCATTAAAGGTATTCATATTACACCATCCCTAGCACTAACTCATCTCCTATTTGTCGATGATGTTATACTGCTGGGCTCGGGTACTCTATTAGATTGGATGGCATTTGATGTTTTACTTAGCTCTTTTTGTAAAGCTTTGGGGATGATCATTAGTTTCATAAATCTTGTTTCCTGTACAATAATGTGGAAGAAGACATCATATTGGATATTGCTCGGGTCCTACCTTACAAAATGGAGCACATCACTTCGGGATTCAAGTACCTTGGCTATTTTCTAAAGCCTCTGGGGTATCGAGTCAATGACTGGAAATGGATGATTCAACATTATGAAAGCAAAATTTCCCACTGGGCACATAAATTTCTATCCTTGGGAGGCCGATTAATTCTCATATAAGCTGTTTTATCTTCCATCCTAGTATATTGGTTTGGTCTCGCTCCTGTTCCCGTATCTGTTCTGAATAAGCTGAGAAGCCTTAACTTTGCTTTTCTCTGGGGATCCTCTGATAACCATCACCGATACCATCTGTCGGACTGGAAGGGCCTCTCTTTGCCGTACTCGTATGGAGTATGGGGTATTAATAACTTGCAATGGTTCAGCATAGCCCTTAGATTAAAACACTTTTGGTCGGTTCTACAGAAAGATGGTCTTTGGCATGATGTTGTGGTCAATAAATATCTTAAGAAGCACTCTATTGAGACTTGGCTCAGAGGCAAGCAATTCAACTTCTGTGGTGCATTGGTCTTCTGGAAGGGGTTCTTATTGACTCTTCCATGGCTTGGTAAAAGTCTAGCCTGGCAGGTGGGCTGTGGTAACAATGTACTTATCAGGACTGATCCCATTATTGGGGTTCAGGAATTTATCACTTTCCCTGTCAGTTTCAAGGAATACTTGGAGGATCTTGATATTACCTCTCTGTCTCAGGCACATAATACCCTGCTTGGATCGCATTGGTATTGGTACATTGCTGAGGATCTCTGTGTTGCTGGTGACTGGAAATTGATATGGGATTCTTTCACGAGGAGCCTGGAAATTGCAGGTATTCGCCTCGATTCTCAGCCTGATACTCTTCTATGGGAATATAACAAACATGATGGCTCTATAACTGCAAAACTGGTATATGATTGTATTGTCCACACCTATTCTCCTCAGGTTGACAACAGTTTTCTTTCTAAATTATGGGCTGGTCCTCTCCCCAGGAAAATATGATGTTTTATATGGTTGGCCATGTAGAACAAGATCTCAACATGGGATAATCTCCAAAAGTGTGGATGGATCGGCCCTGGGATATGTACACTCTGCTCTGTGGCAGCTGATTGTGTACAACACCTCTTCTTCCATTGTGCGGTTTGGAAGAATGTTATCACACTCTTATAGGAATAGTTCAATATTTTTCCTTCCTTACATTCAGATGATCTCTGCTCGTATTTGAATAGATGGACCGACTGTTTCCCAAAAAAATCTGCCTTCTATTACCTCCCATTTCTTGCCATGTGGGTTGTATGGAAAGCTAGAAATTCTGCAATTTTTGAAGGGAAAATTATTCCTGTTACCAGCATTATGCGTCAGATTAATTATTTCTCATAGCTCTATTGTCCCTCGGTCAACAAAGTAAAAAAGTCCAGATCCTTGGGACTGGCTTTTGTCATCAAATATCCCTGTGGCTTCTTTGATGGGGCATCTGCTAGAGGTGTTGGAGGGGTTGGCTTTTGTCTTTATTTGAGCCAGACACATTCCTTCGAGTTTGCGTTGGGGACCGGGATGGGTACCAACACAAAAGCAGAACTTATTGGGCTCTGGGCCCTTCTGCATACAACCCAAATGATGGGGATACCCAAGCTCAGAATATATGGTGACTCTTTAGTCATCATAAATTGGGCAAATGGTTCTGCATCTCTTTCACCTCCTGATCTTTATCATTGGTGTAGGGATATTAGAAAGCTATGCTCCTGCTTTCTCGAGCTGTCTTTCAACCATATCTATCGTGAGTACAACCAGCTTGTAGACAAACACTCTAAAAGAGCTATCACCTTGGCTCCCGGAACAGGTGACTACTCAGAATTTTTTGATGGCCATTTGGTCTCTCATGACATGATTGAACTCTTTTGAGTCAGGTACTGGAGCTTATTCTCCTCCTTTTGATGCACCCTGTATTTACATTTGGAGTAGACTCTTTTAGACTGCAGTTCTACACATTTGTATTCACGATAGATATGGTTAGAGTGGCATTCTTACTAATGGGAACTGTCTGTGGATGTTGTCCTTGTCCCTGACGCAGCTTGTTGTATTGTGTTTGTGGCTCATTATATGTTGATGTATCTTTCCCTTGATCAAGCTCTCATATTATTATCCATACTGCGTCCATTTATTGGAATAACATCTCAGATGCCCTTTGATTCTTAATGAGAATAACGAGGACATGCTTTTTTCCTTGGAAAAAAAAGAAAAAAAAAGAAGTAAAGATCCATCTTAATCAGGGATCTATCAAGCACTAAGATAATTTTACACAAAAAAAATATACCTCCACAAATTTGATCCCTCTCCATGGTTGATAGATAATATTGATCTATGTTGGTCTCGTTTTATTTTATGAGCCCACGTAGATTTTTTTTAATTACTTTTCATTTGGTTTTACTTTTTTATTTTATGAATTAACATTAATTTTTTAATTACCTTTTCTTTTATATGACAACATCTCCCACATAGTATACTGTAAAACACCTAGTTCTTCTATGTGGAATTTACCGTTTAAACGGTTATTTTTAAAATAGATTAAAAAATAATATTTTCAAATTAACAACACCAATTGACCATGTCAAACTAAACCCCTCACTAGATTTTCATAGTCATAAAAACATTTCCAAAATCCTGATTTTGTAGAAAATGGACATTGCAGAGCAGAGTCCGAGCAGAGGTTCCTTCCTTCTTGGAGGGTTATCTCCACCCAACTCGGCCTTTAATTAGGCGAGAGCACAAGAGAAATTGGCAAGCTAACGGCTATAGCGGAAGAATGTTAGCCGTTCACGCTGGACCCGGGCTTTCACGGGCTTTTCAGATATTGTTATATTAATTTCACTTAAATATGGTCTAAGAGAGGCTCCATCCAACGGCTGCGGACGAGTTGGCGAGAAATTCAAAATTTGAAAGCCAAACGGTTATATATAATTTTGAAAATGAATGGATTTTACCGTTAAAGCCCGGGAGCGTGGGGTTTGCTTGAGTTTTTCTGTCTCTGTGGATATTGATACTTTTGTTTGTCTATGCATATTCATATGCCTTTGCGTTGTGCTCTGCAAGTATCTAAAAAACCATCACCCTCGTCCCCGTTTATTCTCTATGGAGAACAGCTTCTCTTCCTTATTAATGGAGAGCTGGAGCCCTGGACAAGGTCTGTGATTCAAAACACTCTGCCAATTGCTTCAGATCTTTCTGCTATTATATGCTAACTATTCCTTTTGTTAGGATCAAGATAGGTTGTTAGTGGAATATGATCTTGTTCTTTTTGTTTATGTTTGAGTTGGTCAAGCTCAGGCCTCAAATGTAGCTCTGTTCTTATTAGGCACCCATGTTGTTCATAGGGTATTCTGATAACATGTGATGTCTGTGGTCGCAGGGGTTTCGCCAGATGCTGTAGTGTGTGCGGGGTCTCCCGACATGGAATTAGATGCAGAGTCATTCTCCTTCAATGCAAACGCTGCTTCCATGGACCAACAGAGTCTCACTCAAGCCATGTTTCCGGAGGTCAGCCCCTCCTCTGCTGCAGAGGGGTGGTCTGAAATTTTGCTCAACACTCCCCTTAAAAGGGAAGCCGAGGAGAAACCCCAGATTGATTCAGAGGCAATAGAACTACCTGAGAATGGTGTTGTGAGTCAGACACTAGGATTCATCGCCAATCCTTCTTCTGATGCCTGCGATTTAAATGATAGTCCTTCTTCTGATGCCTGCCATGTGGGTGATAATCCTTCTACTGCCACCTGCAATGTGGGCAGTAATCCTTCTTTTGATACCTGTACTGTGGCCAGTGATCCTTCTTCTGGTACCTGCATTGTGGGCGATGATGGGGGTCAGAGCGATGACAATGAGATGGATTTTGAAAACCCAGATGGGGATCAAAATGATGATAATGAGATGGATCTTGAAAACCCAGATGGGGGTCAGAGTGATGCTAATCATATGTATTTTGAAAACCTAGATGGGGATCAGAGTAATGATGTTGATATGGATTTTGAAAACCCAGATGATCCCACTCTCTGCTCTCGGCATCTCAAACTCGTAGCAGGATATCAGAATATCTCGTTTCCCAAAGGTCAGTTCTCTTACGTCCTTAGGGTTGTATGGAAACTCTAGTTTTATGTTTTAATACCGAATGCCATGGCATGGAAGGAATGGATGGGGGCCTATATAGTATATTTTTCTTGCTTTATTTATTTGCAAATGCTTATCTCAATATTTTATTTTTCAACTTTCTTTTTAATTTTGAAAGTGCTTTATGAAACTTGCTCCGAGTGGCAGCAGACTTCCTTCAATTTATTTTATTTTATTTTTTCCTCTGGAAATAACTTGGGAAATTTATGAGTACTTCCCCCCTTATTCCGAGCAGCGTAGGTTTAGTGTGGCTGACTCAGAAAATTGAATTGGGGATCTGTATAAAGTGGCAGATTACTAGCAATGTCCCACACACCAGCTGATTGAACTAACCCTTGGGGTTGACTTCCTTCAGCTTATGTCTAATTAGTAGCTATTCGGCCCAAAGTGACTCGGACTTGCACCTGGCCTTGTGAAACTCATGCCGTATGGGTGAACTGCAGCAAGAACAGAACCCTGGTGGATCGTTAAACATTCTGTTGGTGTCATCAGCAACAAGCAAAATCCCCAAGATCAATGGTTATTTTTCAAGTGTCTATTTTGTATTGTTAACAATAATCAGTCTAACAGTAGTTGATACATTGAAACATATTAAGAAATTTGAATCAAATGCATTCCGGATGAAGCATTATCTAGTTAACTAAAGCATATGATTCACCTTCAGTTTATTTGGATTAAGAGTTTTTCGTTGAGTGATGATAGAGTGCAGCCTTTGCTCGTGTTGGTTTTCTGATATGTCATTCCTCAGAATCCAACATTTTTGACATGAACCTGACATTTTTGACATCTATCAGCAAAGAATCCGTCAATACCATTTTACATGGCTGAAATAATGTTGTTTTTCAGCAATTAAAAATTTGAAAGTTGATCCTAAATGAGATTCAGAGTCTAAGAGGACACGGTCTCTTTGTTTGTTTAGGAAGGGGCAACCTAAGTGACTTCCCTTTGGCTTCATGATCCCAATGGCATTTTTGTTGATTAGTAATGAAATATCAAATGCAATTTATCTCTTGCGTCATCAAAGAGGTTAAGCCTTTGCTCATATTAAGGTTATGGCACTTGGAAATTTTTGGTAAAGTTTATAATGTAGGGTTAGATCTCTAGGAACTGTGTCATGAGATTTACTATTTGGTGCAATAATTTATGGCTGTTACCTGCTAATGAGAAGGTGAAAGTTTATTTCCTCGACTTTTTTTTTCACAGCTGTACACTTCAATAATGCATTCTACTCATTTGATACATCTTGTAGACGATGCTGTCATGTGCATAGATGCTGGAGAGCAACAGCCACTGAGAAGTGATTTTCAACAAGATTTATATTTTGTGGGTGGAGATGTGCTAAGAACAGAGGAGGGTATTGTTGAAAAGGAAGGCCCATCTGTCTATCAAACAGCTAGGTTTGGAAACTTTTCGTATATAATTGGTGATCTTCCTGCTGGAGATTACTTTGTTGATCTTCACTTCGCAGAGATAGTCTTCACAAATGGCCCCGCAGGGATGCGAGTTTTTGATGTCTTTGTACAGGAAGATAAGGTAAGATTACTAAAATATACAGTTACATGTATTACTATTTCTTCCATGATACCCCATTTCGGATAACTTTTCATTTAATGAAATTGTATTTGCAGATTCTTTCTGAGCTTGATATCTATGCTCGAGTTGGTTCAAACACACCTCTTGTTCTGATGGATGCCCCGGCACATGTTATTGATGGAGGGACTTTAACTGTTAGATTTGAAGAAGTCATTGGTAGCCCTATTCTCTGTGCCATCTGCATTAGAAAGGCACCATCTTCAGGTATTCCCTTTTTTCTTCAATTGTTTCAACTTTCAATGCGAAGGTGATGTATGTAAGGGTCCATTGTCAGCAGAGCTTTACAAGAAATGATAAAAAATGCGAAAGTTTGATCTGCTGCTAACATAAATAGGTTTCAGGTCATAAAGGGAGTAAACATCCTATTGTGATTAAAGAAAATGATTTGAAGCAAACAAACCAGGACGAGGGACTAGTTGTAGTAGCTGAAGAGGGCTATAATCAGAAGGTAACAATGGTGTCAGTAACTCTTTTCCCTTTCATATTTGAAACAAAAAATTCACAGGAATGTTTCCTCCAGAACCATTGAAATGTTAGTAAGAAACACCTGATTTTTTTCCTGTGTGAAGTAGTAATATTGGTATAAACTATAAATTTTCTACTGGAGGCTGTCTAAAATAACAAATATAACTTAATTGTTTTTCAGAGTAGAGGCAGGAGTTGTAAATCTGTTATTGAGTATGAAAATAAAATAGGAGAGCTGCGTAAAGATTATGAATTAAAGAAGAAAGAATGTCATGAGGCATGGATGTCCCTGGAAGACTCCAACCGTCAACTTGAAAAGCTCAGGAATGAACTTATGCGCAAGTCATTGCATGTCGGCTCTTTAGGTAATGGGGAAAAGAATCAACTGAACCAGTTCCATTTATGGCTTTTTAGTCAAGTTAAGTTATGATTTGTTTTGTTTTATGGAATATATTTTTTTCTGATGTATTTATTTATGTTTTACAGCTCATGCTGTGGAGGGCCAAGTAAATGAGCTAAGAGACCTTCAAGACCAGCACGAGAGGGAAAAGAAATTGTGGGCCTTATCAGTTAACCAACTAAATGACAAAATCAAGGTAAGTGGAGTTGTTTTCTGTCTCAAGAAGCATGCTTGCACTCATGACAAACTATATGGTGACCTTCATTTGGACTATTTGTGGGGAGGATGGCAGGTTCTGAAGAGTGAATATACTAAAGTTTTCGAGGAGGCAAAATGCTATGCTTCTGCGCTACCTGATATCAGTGAAATGACTTCTTCTGTGCAAGCTCTGGGTGAGTATTGAAATGTTTGCACCACTGTCCAACTTTCCTATGACAGTGATATTCTTCTGATAAGTATTTTTTTTGCAGTTAATGAGCACGACGAACTAAAAGTCCAGTACAGTGAACTCAAAGCAAAGTTCGTAGAAGAGAGTAAGGAACGCAAACAGCTCTACAACAAAATATTGGAGCTGAAAGGCAAGTTCATAATCTCCAGGTTCATGTTAGCTGCTTATAAATTGAATCCTTAGGTCAGATGGTCAAGTGACAGGTATTTATTTTCTCCAGGAAATATTAGAGTCTTCTGTAGGTGTCGTCCATTGAGTGCTCAAGAGGTTTCGGAAGGAGCTGTTTCTGTGGCAGAATTTGACAGTGCAAAAGACTCTGAAATCCGTATCCGGGCCAACGGGGGAGCCCCTAAAAAGGTCTTCAAATTTGATTCAGTTTTTACTCCAGAAGATGATCAAGGTAAGCATGTTTATGCAAACTTTCAGCAAAGTACCTTTGTAATCAGCGTAGGATAACATCTGCCATGTGGAACAAAGATGGTCTTTGGTGTAGCCATGTTCATTGACTTTGTATTATTGTTGTTATGGGCAGTGGATGTTTTTGCAGATACTGCACCTGTTGTAGTATCGGTTTTGGATGGGTACAATGTTTGTATATTTGCATATGGACAAACTGGAACTGGAAAGACATTTACAATGGAGGGAACAGAAGAAAACCGTGGTGTTAACTATCGAACACTGGAGGAGCTATTCCGAGTAGCTAATGAAAGGAAGGGACAATTCAAATATGATATCTCTGTGAGTGTGTTAGAAGTTTACAATGAACAGATCCGTGACTTGCTTGCATCTCCTCAGCCAGGGCAAACTGTAAAGAAGTAATTCCTATGCACATCTATAATTTATTTATTTAGTGGTTGAGCTCTATTATTTTTCTTAATTAGGCAGCGGTGGCATTACTCCAGATTTATGAAAATCTAATTTATTTTGGAATTTGGTCTGTTCATAGGCTAGAGATAAAGCAGATGGCTGAAGGGATTCATCATGTACCAGGTCTTGTTGAAGCACAAGTGCACAGTATGAACGAGGTTTGGGAAGTGTTGCAAACTGGAAGCAGTGCTAGGGCTGTTGGCTCCACTAATGCTAATGAGCATAGTAGTCGTTCTCACTGGTGCACATTTCCCCTTATTGATAAACCTTCCAAATTCCAGTCTTCCTAATAAGCATAGTAGTCATTATCTGGTGCACAAATTTTTCCCCTTACTGATAAATGTTCCAAATTTCAGTCTCTTTAGTGCATTCTGCATGAACATAGTGGTAAGACTTAAACTTTTTTTTTTTTATATATGTTGACTTCTTTTTACAGCATACTTTATGTGATGGTGAGGGGGGAGAACTTAATTAATGGAGAATGCACAAGGAGCAAGCTTTGGTTGGTTGATCTAGCTGGAAGTGAGCGAGTAGCAAAAACTGATGTTCAAGGGGATCGTCTTAAAGAGGCACAGAATATCAACAAGTCACTCTCTGCTCTTGGGGATGTGATATCTTCTCTCGCAACTAAAAGTAGTCACATTCCATTCAGGTTAGTTAATGAACAAAAGCACTATATCTCTCTCAATTTTCTTGCCAGCTGCTGTCTTTCTGTTTTATTTAGATCAAGATTCTAGCAGAACTACATATAATTCTTAGTTTGGGTCATTTACTCTGATTACAGGAACTCCAAACTGACACACTTGCTACAGGATTCATTAGGTATTAATCACTCCTCTTTAAAGCCTTTGTAAATCACTTGCCTGTTTTGTCAATATCGTATTATACGTTTCTTCATTCAGGGAAACAAGTTCTGATCGATTCATTCATTGTAATTTCAGGAGGAGACTCAAAAACACTTATGTTTGTACAGATTAGTCCAAGTGAAAATGACATAAGTGAAACACTTTGCTCACTGAATTTTGCCAGCAGAGTTCGCGGAATAGAGCTGGGTCCTGCTAGGAAACAGTTTGATTCTACTGAGCTACTAAAGTATAAACAGATGGTAATTTAGGGACATATGGCCTTTAACTGAAGTTTTACATGTGCAAATGTTAGTAGAGGAGAATTTGTTTTTGAATTTGTTCTCCACAGAACAATTTGGATTTTTGTCATGGATGAACTCATTCTTTAAAGTTTGCAGGTCGACAAGGCGAAACAAGATGGAAAATCAAAGGAAGGTTCAATGAAGAAAATGGAAGAGACTATACAAAATTTGGAGGAAAAACTGAAAGGAAGAGACCAGGCAAACAAACTTCTTCATGATAAGGTTCATATAATTTTACCTATTCTCATCTGATAGAAAATAAGCCGAATCTTTTCCATGACATAAATTCAATGAAATTTCTCAATAACCTTGTGCCAGGTAAAGGAACTAGAAGGACAACTTGCAAATGAGAGAAAGGCTCGATCGAATTTGGAAAGCAAACTCAAAGAACAGCAGCAGCAGGCAGTAAAAGTGGCTGAAAAGCCACCTCTCATACGTCAATTTGGAGGTGTGAGGACTGTCAATGAAACAAATGTATTGTCTAAGGACTTAGTCAACCTCTCAGATGCTTTGACTGAAAATAAACAAATGCTTAATGCTATGGAATGCAATGGAAAGCCACCGGAGGGTGAGTTCCCTTTGAAAAATGGCCCGATAGATCCTTATTCGAAGGGGCAGAAAGAGAATAAATCCGAGCTATATGATGATCAAAATGTGAAGCCCATTCCAAAAAGAACAGGCAGAGCTTCAATGTGTACAACGGCTCGAAGAACATCAATAGTTCCTCTCGCTGCAAGAAGAATAACCATGGTCCCTTTGCCAGTCACAAGGAATGAGGGCGTACTGGATATGAACTCATCATCTTCTCAAACAAATGAGGATGAGCAAGCTAATAGCAAAGACTCTTTTACTGCTAATAGCAAAGAGCCTTTTATTGCCAATAAGGACCCTGTCTTGTTGCCAACTGCCACTCCTGTTAGCTTAAGGGGGCTAAGGAATGCTAACACACTTAACAGATTGAGACAAAGTATAAACAAGAAAGTTCACTTCAATTCTCCTTTGCTCAAAGGGCCAAATGATGGAACAGCTGCTCCTTCTTCAAGTTCCGGGGGGCAGAAGCTTCCACCAATCGATACCACTAGAGTTAGGCGTGTAAGCTCCACCAGAGCATGGGGAAGGATTTCTGGGACAGGTAATATATCTGCCCAAAGAGTCTTGTGTGCAAATAGAGGTGGTATAAAGCCAGCAGTGCAACTGAGAGAAAAAGAAAGGGGATGGAACAGGTAAAGCCAAGAATTAGAAAGCCTTTTTCAGTGCAAGTGTTGTTATGGGTTTACACTTGTATACCCTGGGACACTCATTCCTTTAGATCTGTTAAAGTACCAACTTATGCTGTACCATTATTCAATGCTATCAAAATTCGTTTTGTGCTTATCAGCTCTGCTCGGATCAATTGATATCTTCGAGGCTACAATCAGATGGTTGGAGTCAATATTCCCCAGCTTATGTAGTGATTGCAGTAGCAACTGTAATCCTGTATTGCTCCAAATCTTTTTTTGTAGAAGTTTTGGCCTTTGTAAATTTTACCATTTTTTTTTCATTCAATCATATAGCTTGTTATTTCTTATCTGCATTTGTCCAGTCCTTGGATGAAGTTTCACCTGAATTGTTGTGAATGAGAATTTTCTGAGCTATGAAAATTTGGACCTGAATTGCTGGGTTGTGAATGAAAAGCTTGTAACTGTTGCATTATCGTTAAAGTGCATTGATTTAGAAAACTAAGTTTGATTTTATTGTCTGGCTTGGGTCATGGTGAAGCCAGACACCAAATTGGTGTCAAGGGAACCCCTTCCTTCATAGCGATTTGATTGTTAAAGTCTACAGAGGTGTAGATATCCTATTGAATCTGTAACCATTATTTAGTGTTTAATGGGTTTGTGGCAAATTGCCTTGATAGCATAACTTCGAAGTTGGCTTGCACAGACAGGGTGATATTGAAATGTATTTTTAGTACTTCAGTAAAGAAATTTCTTGAAAACTTGTAGCTTGAATAAAGTTCTTCCAGTATTATATTGATATTATCCCTGCCCAGGGTTGTTGTAGGTTTTCTATTTTTCAGAAAAGATGTGGGTTGTTAAAAATATTCCAGCTGCCTTCGAAAGCTGTTACATTTGCCTAGTAGTTACTGTAGAAGCTTGTTCTGTGGTGCAGAGATCTGACTTGATAGCATAACTTCGAAGTTGGCTTGCACAGACAGGGTGATATTGAAATGTATTTTTAGTACTTCAGTAAAGAAATTTCTTGAAAACTTGTAGCTTGAATAAAGTTCTTCCAGTATTATATTGATATTATCCTTGCCCAGGGTTGTTGTAGGTTTTCTATTTTTCAGAAAAGATGTGGGTTGTTAAAAATATTCCAGCTGCCTTCGAAAGCTGTTACATTTGCCTAGTAGTTACTGTAGAAGCTTGTTCTGTGGTGCAGAGATCTGATTTTGCAATATAGAGGATTGACCCTTGAGTTTGGTATTTTAGGTTGCAAGAGTAATTTTGTATAGGGAAGTTTGCTTTGGTGCTGAGCTGTGTTCTATAAATTCTATTTTTCAGAAAAGATGTGGGTTGTGAAAAATACTCCAGCTGCCTTCAGAAGCTGTTACATTTGCCTAGAAGTTACTGTAGAAGTTTGTTCTGTGGTGCAGAGATCTGATTTTGAATATAGAGGATTGACCCTTAAGTCTGGTATTTTAGGTTGCAAGAGTCTAATTTTGTATAGGGAAGTTTGCTTTGGTGTTGAGCTCTAAGGATCAATTTCTTGAATAACTGTATCTTGAATTCAAATTCTCTGTTGAAAGTTTATTGAGTATGATTCCCCATCTCCAGTATTCTAATGATATTATCGTTGTCTCTTCGGATCTGGGGCTTAGAGGATTGACTGTTGTTTGGTATTTTAGGTTGAAAGAGTAATTTTGTATAGGAAAGTTTGCTTTGGTGTTGAGCTCTAAGGATCAATTTCTTGAATAATTGTAGCTTGAATTAAAGTTCTCTGTTGTAAGTGTATTGAGTATGATTCCCCATCTCCAGTATTCTATTGAAAGTATTGTTGTCTCTTCGGATCTGGGGCTTAGAGGACGGACCCTTGTTTGGTATTTTAGGTTGCAAGAGTAATTTTGCTTTGGTGTTGAGCTGTGTTGTATCAATTCTATTTTTCAGAAAAGACGTGGGTTGTGAAAAATATTCCAGCTGCCTAGAAGTTACTGTAGAAGGTTGTTCTGTGGTGCAGAGATCTGATTTTGCAATATAAATGATTGACCCTTAAGTCTGGTATTTTAGGTTGCAAGAGTCTAATTTTGTATAGGGAAGTTTGCTTCGGTGTTGAGCTCTAAGGATCAATTTCTTGAATAATTGTAGCATGAATTAAAATTCTCTGTTGTAAGTTTATTGAGTATGATTCCCCATCTCCAGTATTCTATTGACATTGTTGTCTCTTTGGATCTGGGGCTTAGAAGAGTTAATATAAGCATTCTATTTTGCAGAAAGAATGTGGTTTCTGACAAATATTATAACTGTTATAAAAGAACTGTTTCAGTTTTAATTTATTAAGTATGATTCCAAATCTCCAGGATTCTATTGATATTATCCTTGCCTCTTCTACTTTGGACATGGAAGAGGTATTGTAGGCATTCTATTTTCCAGAAAAGATGTGGTTTCTGACAAATATTATAACTGTCATAAAAAACTGTTACAATTGCCTAGTAGTTACTGTAGAAGTTTGTTCTCTGGTGCAGGGGTCTGATTTTGCATTACATAGGGTTGACCTTTTGTGATATTAAGTTACACCAGTCTAATTTTGTATATGGAAGGCTGTGTTGTAATGATCAATTTAATTAATTTAGTGACTGCTGTGCATAAAGCTAATTTAATATGCACATGCAACAACCGTGTTGAAGGACTATTACAAAGGTTTGATGTTTGCTTGGCAGTCACTGTGATAGTTTCATTTTTCCTTGTATGTATATATGTGTGTGTTCTGAAAGTGTTACACATATTAGGGATTCTGAAGATATTGAAAATGTTCAATGGATTTAGGCATGCCATCTTAGCCAATATTACCTGAAGTTATAGGACCACAAGGTGCTTTGTGAACTAAAGAAGGTGTTATATCATAAACACCACAAAAACAACTTAGTAATTCTCTTTTGGCTTTTTAAAAACAAACCATACATACCATGGAAATCCATACTTATCATACATATATTAGCACTTAGGACCTTATCCCTATATGAATGGAGTATTCTTTTGCATTTTTTTTGCAAGTTGTTGCTATTCTACTAAAAAAGAAAAATAGTGGTACATAGAAAATTACAATACTAAGAAGCAGTTCTGCTTATTGAAAGCAGACATGGAGTTTCGTAAAAACTTGGGTCCTCCCTCCAGGAGAGAAAACAGGTACCCAAGAATGCTACCTTCCCTCCGGGAGGGAAAATAGACCTCCAAAATAATCCTCAGAGTAGACAAAACAAAAATGCGAGTCTAGAGAGAACTTGACCAACATCGTCCAAGATTGCAAAAGCTGGAGGCTAAAGAAGAACCTATGTAGTTCTTGCAAAAAAAACAGAGAGGCATGGAGAAACTTGCTCATGGTTTGAAATATGGTTCCTCTTCTATAGGGCAACTGTAACTAGGGAAAACTTGCTGCGTCGGCTTGTTGGAGATGTTTGTTGGTTTGTTGTTGGAGGTCGTCTTTTCCTCTGTGTTGTTGGCCTCCTCATTAGAACCTGCAGGTGGTTGTTTTGTTGGGAGGGGGTTCAATTTTCTCATTAGGACAGGATTGGAAGTGAATTTTCTGGAAGGGATTGTGGAGGCTCGGGTTTGAGGAGCAGAGATGGCATGAGGGGTTGAGATGGTGGTTGGGGGAGTGGTCGTTGAAGGAGGAGCTGTGTGTGGAATGGGATGCGGAGACCGAGCTTGAGGTTGAGCAGGAGGTTGAGCTTGAGTTGGGTAGAAACGGAGGATGAGCCCGATGAGTAAATTTCTGAACACCCAGAAGTTCTGTTGTCGCACCAAAGTTCTTCCTGGTGCGCCACCAACCCCTGTAATTTTGTCCTCCCAATCATTAGCGATTCTTTGAATCTCTTTCGGGATGTCCATATCAAAACCTTCAGAGTTAGCGTGAGCAGATAGATGATTTTGACGCTCTGTTTGGGCATTCTTGCCTTGCTGGCCACGATGTGGAGTCCCACGCAGTCGCCTAGCCATTGTAAGGTGGCGAGAGATGTCGTTAACCTGCGTCTAACGGAGAATTCTAGAGTGAAGCAAAACCAAATGAGCAGAGTCACTGTGAGCTTGAATGCAGGAGCTTGTGTAGCAAGGAATGTAACAAGTGTCTTTGTTCACGACACAAAGGGTGGTGAAGAGGTTGGTGCGTTGATCCAAGCGCAGTGAATGAGAGTTAATGCTTCCTTGTAGCGAGGTGACAGACGGGTCTTGTCGGCTCGGTTGGAGCTGGCCACGTCCAGGCTTAGAGTGAAGGCCCGCCGACAGAAGGCCCAACATTAAACTCACGCGGTGATGGGGGTGGCTATGTCAGCTTCCCCGACATCACTACTGCTCTGGCAAGCACCCGCATCCGAGTATTCTTTTGCATTTTATTAAAACAGTTCCTTTTTATTATTAAAATTTCAAAATGTAGGTCTACTTTATTTAAAAAAGGAAACAGATATAATATTAATGATGTTTAAAATTTAATTTAGTTTTATGTATACACAAGGTTAATAAGATAGAACATGGATTAACTTTGGATTGGGCAGATTACCATCTTAATAGTTGGAGATTGATCACTAGTTGGAGTAGGTTTTTCAATCTTTGAGATTGTGAGTGTCGATTTCAGAAACTTATCATTGTTTTACGGAGGAGACCAATTGATGACTTCTCCTTTATACCCTTGATTGACTACACACCCAACATGGCAATGAGGTGAACCCTCATCTTTGGGGAAGAATTAGGTGGGACATTATTCATTGCACGGTGTGCATCAAAATTCTTATGGTGTAGATGTTCCATCTCCATCTTTCCACTTTGTACAAGGATTAGACAAGTTTTGACTTTTCTAGCCAATTTTGAAGGAATTTGGCGATTTCATCTTTGGCAAGATCATAATTTTTCATTGTTCAGAATCCATTTTTATTGCATAAATGGATTTAGTGCCCTCAAAAACACATGTTCCACCCAAATTGTACAATCTCAACACCTTATATCTTTGTGATTGGTGAGAATGAGCATATTTTTTTGGGGAAGCATTAAGTGGGATATTATTCATTGCACGGTGTGCCTCAAAATTCTCATGGTGTAGATGTTCCATTTCCATCCTAAATTTTCACTTTGTACAAGGATTAGACGAGTTTTGACTTTTCTAGTTAATATTGATGGAATTTGGTGATTTGATATTTGGCAAGATCATAACTTTCCATTGTTCAAAATTCATTTTTGATTGCATAAATGGATTCAGCACCCTCAAAAGTCCCTGTTCCACCTAGATTGTACAATCTCAAAACCTTATATCTATGATTCCAACTATTCTAATTGGATTTTGGGCAAAATGGTTGGAAAAGATGCCAAAAATCTAATCTTTAGACTACTTGCGCACATATTAGAAAGCTCTCAAACCTTGAAAGCTTTTTTAGTAAGTGTCAATTCTAAATTCTACAATCCAAGGTAGTTTGCCTCTTAGGAGAGGTAGTTTGCCTTTTTTAGTAAGCGAGGAGAAATTGGGTGTAGGACTCATAACCCAACTCTAAGAAAGCTTGGCAATTGTTGCTTTGTAGGACTCATATTCAAAACAAGGTTTTGAATATGTTTATGTGTTAAGCCAACCGCACTCTAGGCAACTAAGTCTTTGGATTACTAGGTGGATAACCTCAATGAACAAGGAAGTCCCCCATAATTAACAACAAAGCAACAATTTTTTTTAAGAGTTAAAGTAGATCCTAAAAGATTGCACAATTGCAAAGACATGCTTTCAATTTGGACTTGTGTCTCTAGAATTTATCCAATCCCTCCAAGCTCAAATCACTTGTAACCTTAGCTTCATGAACATGTATAAAAAACTATAGTTTAACTTCTTTGAAGAAAAAACTTATCAATATTATTAAGCACAAAAACCTTGGTGGATTTTTGTATATATCTAACAATTATATATTATTGTCCTTAGACAAATTGACAAATAATACACTTTAGGGAATCTAAACATAGGCTCATATACTTTTGAAGAATCCATTTAAAAAAACATAGAAATGGTTACTCTTTGTATTAATAAAAAGAGGGGGGTGTGGCCTTACCATCCAACATTTTAAAACTTCCCGAACCTTGAAGATATATAGAAAAAGTACTATCAGACTTCCTATTCTTTGAATTTCTAACCCTAATATTCACAACTTAGCTTGTAAAGCTTTGAAAACTATCAAAGCCAAAAACTAATTTGTAAAGCATACTAGAATTCAAACAAAAGAAAACAGACTTATAAAACACACAAGGAGAAAAAAAAAACCATACTGTGGTGGGCATTCTTCTCTTTGCTTGGTACTTGTTACGCCTTGGAGTGTCTAAAGTGTTTCTTCTAGATATACTAGAATGAGGGGGTTTTTTTGTTGTTGTTGTAAAGGCCAAGTTTTTGGGGCTATATTATAGAGTTGATTTTGGGGCTAAATACCCCTAATCAGTTTATGGCAGGTCCTCTTGGTTTCAACCTCAAGGAGGTGTTGGCCTTATGGCCCTGTTGACTACCCTTTGGGTGGGTGTTCGGTGCCCTTGAGGGAAATCATTGGGACACATAGCCACAAACATATTTTTCTTTGTAGAGGTGATTGTGTGTGTAAAGGTTGTCATACTTGGTTTAGCACACCTCATTATTCCCACTTGGACCTATTGTTTTGATGCAAAACCTTCCCTCTTGGACTCCAGACCCATGATGTCATTCCTTAGAGAAGAAGGCCTACATTGTTAAAAAGGAGGGCGTTGAGGGACAAGTATCTATTAGGGTTAGTTGGGGCATGATGCCCTCCTTTTGGCTCCCCTTGTACTTGGTGGAGCCTAATTGCACATTTTTATTCTTATTTTATGTCATTTTATGGTTTAGTCCCCAATTTGTTGGTGCACTAACCTTAAATTTTATAATTTTTCATTAGCTTGGTAGGCTCAAATTTGTAAAAGGTTGACGGTTGTTTCATATAAATAAAACAACATCACCTCATTTGTAAATCATGGACACGGGTTCAAATTATGTATTTTTTTCTTTTTCTCTTGGTATATTGGAGCACTTGAAGCTATGCACACCTCTCTCTTAGATGTCTTTTTTGCATGAAGGATGAATATATGATGTTGTAGGATTTGTTTTTGCACATGCTAAGTTGATGCTAGACTAGTTGTAATAATTCATGCTCAAGGGTGACCTAAGGCACATTATCTTACTCATTCTTGATTAATGTTGGTAATTTTATCTCCTAACCCTTCTCTAACGTTTCTCTTGAAGTGCTTTGGACTAAGTTAGTGTTTGTTTACTATTATTTAATCCACTTGCTTGAGGAGACCTTCCTACTAAGGAGCTCTCCAATTTTTTGTTGGGACTTGGACTTCTCTATTTGTCCTAATTAGGGTTGTTCTACCTAACACTTGAGGTTGCTAGCTTAGCCCTAGTTGCAAGTATTGAATACCTTCTTAAGAGGAGGGACACTAGCCTTGATCTCTCATAGCCCTAGGGTTTGAGACAAGAATCTAATACCGTATCTATCAATAATCTTTTTAATTAGTTTTTACATGTTTTATTTTATGCAAAAAATACATAAACATATTTTACTATTGGAAAAAACCCTACAATTCTAAAAGCCTACATTGTTAAAAAGGAGGGTGTTCAGGGACAGGCATCTACTGGGGTCAGTTGGGGCATGATGCCCTCCTTTTGGCCCACCTTGCACTTGGTAGAGCCTTATTACAAATATTTTATTTTATTTTATGTCATTGTATGGTTTAGTCCCCAATTTGTTGGTGCACTAACTTTAAATTTTATAATTTGTTATTAACTTTGTAGGCTCAAATTTGTAGATGGTTGTCTCACGTAAATCAAGCAACCTCACCTCATTTATATCATAGGAAAGGGTTCAAATTATGTATTTTCTTCTTTTTCTCTTGGTATATTGCAGCACTTGAAGCTATGCACACCTCTCTCTTGGATGTCTTTTTTTCTTGAAGGATGAATAAATGATGTTCTAGGGTTTGTATTTGCACATGCTAAGTTGATGTTAGACTAGTTGTAATAACACATGCTCAAGGGTGACCTACACCACACTATCTTACTCATTCTTGATTAGTGTTGGCAGTTTTATCTCCTAACCCTGCTCTAACGTTGCTCTTGAAGTGCTTTGGACTAAGTTAGGGATTGTTTGCTAGCATTTTATCAACTTGCTTGAGGAGACCTTCCTACCAAGGAGCTCTCCATTTCTTTGTAGGCTCAAATTTGTAAAAAGTTGATGGTTGTCTCATGTAAATCAAACAACCTCACCTCATTTGTATCATGGGAAAGGGTTCAAATTATGTATTTTTTTCTTTTTCTCTTGGTATATTGCAGCACTTGAAGCTATGCACACGTCTCTCTTGGATGTCTTTTTTTCTTGAAGGATGAATAAATGATGTTCTAGGGTTTGTTTTTGCACATGCTAAGTTGATGTTAGACTAGTTGTAATAACACATGCTCAAGGGTGACCTACACCACACTATCTTACTCATTCTTGATTAATGTTGGCAGTTTTATCTCCTAACCCTGCTCTAACGTTGCTCTTGAAGTGCTTTGGACTAAGTTAGGGATTGTTTGCTAGCATTTTATCAACTTGCTTGAGGAGACCTTCCTACCAAGGAGCTCTCCATTTCTTTGTTGGGCCTTGGACTTCTCTATTTTCCCTAATTAGGGTTTTCTACCTAACCCTTGAGGTTGCTAGCTTAACCCTAGTTGCAAGTATTGAATACCATCTTAAGAGGAAGGACACTAGGCTTAATCTCTCATAGCCCTAGGTTTTGAGACAAGAATCTAATACCCTATCTATCAATCCTCTTTTTAATAAGTTTTACATGTTTTATTATATGCAAAAAATACATAAACATATTTTACTATTGAAAAAACCCCAGTTGAACCTACATTGTTAAAAATGAGGGTGTTGATGGACAAGCATCTATTAGGGTTAGTTGGGTCATGATGCCTTCTTTTTGGCTCACCTTGCACTCAGTGGAGCCTAATTGCACATTTTTATTCTTATTTTATGTCATTGTATGGTTTAGTCCCCAATTTGTTGGTGCACTAACCTTAAATTTTATAATTTGTCATTAACTCTGTAGGCTCAAATTTGTAAAAGGTTGACGATTGTCTCATATAAATAAAAAGAACCTCACCTCATTTGTAAATCATGGAAAAGAGTTCAAATTATGTATTTTTTTCTTTTTTCTCTTGGTATAATGGAGCACTTGAAGCTATGGACACCTCTCTCTTGGATGTCTTTTTGGCTTGAAGGATGAATATATGATGTTCTAGGTTTTGTTTTTGCACATGCTAAGTTGATGCTAGACTAGTTGTTGCGTCGATAGGCGCTCTACAGCCCAGTATGGGGGATATCTTGTAACGTTACGTAACGTTATGTAACGTTACGTAACGTTATTTTTATTAATAAAAAAATAAATTTTCTAATTATAGGCCAAAATAAATGTCGGCCACAAAAACAATCTAATATGGGGGAGATGTTGTAATCTTCCTACCTAACAAAACAATAAAAAAGTAAAAATTTAATTATCCGTAAAAAAAATATGTGGGTTGCGAAAAAAACATTATATGGGGGAGATATTGTAACGTTCCCATCTAACAAAATAATAAAAAATAACAAATTGAATTATTCGCAAAAAAATGTTGGCCTTGCACATGGTTTTAAAACCATGTGCAAGTCCTTCTAAACAACACATGGTTTTATGGTACATGGTTTATGAGGGCCTTGCACATGGTTTTTAAACCATGTGCAAGGCCTCCTAAATAGCCCATGGTTTTATTGTACATGGTTTAGGAGGGCCTTGCAAATGGTTTTAAGACCATGTGCAGGGCCTCCTAAACAACCCACGGTTGTAGGAGGGCCTTGCATATGGTTTTAAAACCATGTATGGGGAAATGTTGTAATGTTCTTTCCTAACAAAATAAAAAATAATAAAAAATATTATATGTTAGTCATAAATAATATTAAATATTATTTGTGGACCTTAAATAAAAAAAATTTGTCTTTTGGTTTGAATCAAATCAATGGATACCTAAGAAGAGGTTTGCACCTCGAGACATTTGATCCATCTCGTTGCTTGATAGAGCCTAGGATTTGGATCTAGGTTGGTAATAACTCATGCTCAAGGGTGATCTAAGGCACACTCTCTTACTTATTCTTGATTATGTTGGCAGTTTTATCTCCTAACCCTACTCTAACGTTGCTCTTGAAGTGCTTTGGTTTAAGTTAGGGTTTGTTTTCTAGCGTTTTATCAACTTGCTTGAGGAGACCTTCCTACCAAGGAGCTCTCCATTTTTTTGTTGGGCCTTGGAATTCTCTATTTTCCCTAATTAGGGTTTTTCTACCTAACCCTTGAGGTTGCTAGATTAGCCCTAGTTGCAAGTATTGGATACCATATTAAGAGGAGGGACACTAGTATTGAACTCTCATAGCCCTAGGGTTTGAGACAAGAATCTAATACCCTATCTATCAATCCTCGTTTTAATCAATTTTTACATGTTTTATTTTATGCAAAACATACATAAACATATTTTACTATTGGAAAAAAACCCTACAAATCTAAAAAGCCTACATTGTTAAAAAGGAGGGTGTTGAGGGACAAGGATCTATTGGGGGTTAGTTGGGGCATGATGCCCTCCTGTTGGCTCACCTTGCACTTGGTGGGGCCTAATTGCACATTTTAATTATATGTCATTGTATGGTTTAGTCCCCAATTTGTTGGTGCACTAACCTTAAATTTGATAATTTGTCATTAACTTTGTAGGCTCAAATTTGTAAAAGGTTGACGATTATCTCATATAAATAAAACAACCCCACCTCATTTGTAAATCATGGAAATGGTTCAAATTATTTTTTTTTCTTTTTCTCTTGGTATATTGAAGCACTTGAAGCTATGCACACCTCTCTCTTGGATGTCTTTTTTGGTTAAAGGATGAATATATGATCTTCCACGGTTTGTTTTTGCACATGCTAAGTTGATGCTAGACTAGTTTTAATAGCTCATGCTCAAGGGTGACCTAAGGCACACTATCTTACTCATTCTTGATTACTGTTGGTAATTTTATCTCCCAACCCTACTCTAACGTTGCTCTTGAAGTGCTTTGGACTAATTTAGGGTTTGCTTGCTAGCATTTTATCAACTTGCTTGAGGAGACCTTCCTACCAAGGAGGTCTCAATTTTTTTGTTGGGCCTTGGGATTCTTTATTTTCCTTAATTAGGGTTTTTCTACATAACCCTTGAGGTTGCTAGCTTAGCCATAGTTACAAGTATTGAATACCATCTTAAGAGGAGGGACACTAGCCTTGATCTCTCATAACCCTAAGGTTTGAGACAAGAATCTAATACCCTATCTATCAATCCTCTTTTTAATCAATTTTTACATGTTTTATTTTATGCAAAAAATACATAAACATATTTTACTATTGGAAAAAACCCTACAAATCTAAATAAATTCAAAAATCGAAAAATAGTTCTGATATGGTATTTTTGGTCCACCCTAAAATTTCTCCCAAGGGTATTATCAATAAATTCTAGAGGGTGCCCTCTTTTGAGGAATTGCATTGGGATATGTGAAACACTCATCATTAATGAATTAGAGGGTGTGTGGTATTTTTAGCTTGTCCTACAACTTCACCTTAGTTCAATTGTCCCTTTTTCTTAAGGGTGCACTTTTTGGAGTGGTTTTCTTGGGAAGTGTGACATTTCCTTGGGAGATGTGAAATTGCCTTGAAATGTGTGATGTTATTTGGAGTTTTTGATAAAGTGAATAACTCCATTATTACATGATTATTGTGTCTTGTTTAATATTGTTGGACTCTGATAAGGCATTGATCACGGCTACTAAGGTTTTGTGCTTTGTTGGTGGTTGCAGGTATCTTTCATTGATTAGGGTCTCCCCCTGGGTTTGGGGTTATCTGAAGTGTTTAGAGGTTAGAATGTGTTGACATTGGGTTTAACTCTCTCCCAAGCTTATAAACACTATCCTTGGTCCACACAACCAGTAGTTGTTTTAGAGATACTAGATTGAGTGATAACATTATTGATGCAAAAATATGTTTTTTTTTTCAATTTGCTCAAATTGCTACTCCACTATATCTTCTTCCATTTCTTCCACTTGGTCCCATCCAAGCTAACTCAATGAAATTACTGGAGACACTGAGTTAACTAACCCTGTAATTTTTTAATTTTGCTTTTTCCTCGAGTTTTTTCTTTTTACATTCTTGTCCTACTTCTAGCAAATCCAATTTTCCTTTGTGTTTCTTTAATTGAGCTTTCATGAATATCAATTTTCTTCTTATTTCCTTGAGGTCCCTAGCACAATATAACTCCCATTCCTTTCTCTAGGACTCACATCTCCTCACGGCTAGAGCAAAGCATTCTTGACTTTCAATACAATGACACTGGCTATTGTGAATTAACCTTTGGGTGTCTAAGTGCCCACGATAGGCACGTTGATTAAGATTCCCATGGAAATATCCATTTACTTAACTATAAACCCTTCCAATGTAGTGTGAAAAAATTCCTCTCGAGCTCTCAATTTTAATGGAAAGATGCTTGGATTGATGAGAATGATCTAGATAACCACCAAGCAAAAGACATTGGATAAACTATAATAGTTTCCCCTAAATGTTTGTCTACAAAATGATTTGGGTGGTTGCTAGGGGATTTTCCTTAAACTATAGGAGAGATAAACTAACCCACACACAACAATCCATCACATATGAACCTCCTTCATAATGAGAGAGCTATGAAGAGTCAGATGTGAGGCATGGTTGAGGTTCCTTCCATTAAATTGGAGTTGCATTCAATCTTGGTGATGACTCTTAGCAAGTCATAACTAAGTCATAAGAAAGATTTGAATTCATTTAATGTTGTCTAGGTTTGATCCTTAAGGAAGGTGGAATTGCACCAAAGCACACCCTTTTTTCCACACCATACCAAGTTTAATCCTACAATCTTTGTCCACCATTGCATTTGTTGATATAGTTAACCCTTAGAGCATGTGAACAAATTAGATTGATTCAAATCCTTTTAGTTGATTTTGAACTCTTGTTAATATTATTTTTAGAAGGGTTTCATTGAGTAAAGTGGATTTAGCTACGAAATTGTCATGTCCCCAATTAAATAATTTCCAAATAAGACTGCTTGCAAATAATGTTCCACCAACCTACTAGTTCCCTAGGTTGAGACGGAGACATAAATTTTGTAATAAGGGGGTGTGGGACCCAAAAGGAATTTATTTGACCATATTCACATTTAAATGGTCACATAAATGATAAATTCTAAAAAAATAAGGTGGCATGGGTTCATGAAGACACTTGGAAGCTTGTGGAGCCTTTGGACGACTAGATTCCCCATACACTTGGCACGATCTTCATCCAAATTCAAACACATGGGTAATGTAACGTTATTGGAGGGTGATGTGGTGTCAAATAGAATATAATGAGACAAGGAATTCAATTTGTTAAAGGATAATAACTCCCATAGAAGAGGAAGAGACTAGAAGACAATGTGTGCCACTTAGAAGGAGATTCCATATTGCACTCTATGACAACAAATGATGAAAGATTCTATGACAAGTATGAAAAATTCAGACCTGATTGCAGACATGTGACAAATATAAAATGACAGGGATAAAAATAGCCACCAAGATCCCAGAATTGGGAGATAGAAGAAGGCATTCGAATTGGGGAAAGAATTGGAGCATGAAGAGGAAGACAAGTGTCATGAGAGTTACTAAACCATTAAGATGAGTTGGAGGAATCCCATGGAGGGAAATTTGACCTTATGATGCCTAATTAAGTTAATAAAAGGATTTCATGGGGAATGAGAATGTACTTTGATAATTTTTTAATTGGCCTTTGGCATTTTGGAGAGCTTTTGCTTGTCCATTGGATGGTGAGTGTTCACTCTCCCTGCTTGTGAACCAAGTTTGGGGGAGTTGGATTATTTTCCAAGTTGGTTGATGTAGAGGCCATTAAGATCACTCATTGGAGATTAATGAAAGATTTTTATTTTCAGGTTGAATTTCCATACAGTCTAATGCTCATCTATCTCCCTATTCTCTCATTCCTTCTTCTCCATTCTCCCACACTCTCATGTTGATGGCGCACTTGTTGGAGTGGTTATTGCACTTTGCTGATGCTATTTGGTGCCCAAGATTGGGTATATGATGTATGTATCTGTACTATTCTGTCCATATTCTCTGTAAGTCAAAATATCATAAATCCATGTATGAAAGGCTTGCATTCCCGTGCTCTTGGATGGCTAGTTTTCATGTATTTGGCTTCCATTTTGGAAAGAGTTGTATATCATATTTGTATGAGGAATTTATATAATTTTGTTGATTATGGGGAAGCCATAAATTATATATAACTCTGTAATTTCATCACCATATGCTCTGTAGCCCGAAATTCAAGAAACTCTAGTGTGAAAGGCTTGCATTCCCATGCTCTTGAATAACTAGTTTTCATGGATTTGGATTCAATATTAAAGTAGTCTTATATCAAATTTGTATGAGGGATATTCTCTGAGTTCGATGATTTTTTAATAGCCATGTATGACGTGTTATTGTGTAATTTCATGTCCCTATTCTCTGTGGGTCAGAATCTAAGAAATCCATATGTGAAACTCTTGCAATTCCATGCTATTAAATCACTATTTTTCATGTATTTGATTCCCATTTTGAATGAGTTGTATACTAGACTTGTACAAAGGGATTCCTATGGTTTTTAATAATATTGGGGAAAAATTTTGTATGATGTATATGGTCTCTATATGTCACATCTGATCTTAACATTTAAATCTACCTTTCATATGTCAAAATCGAGCTAGTTATGCAATTTACTTAAAAGTGGTCATGCGAATGTTGCACTTTATAATTAGTTTCAATAGATAATAAACATGTGAAATTTTATACCCTTATGTATTATAACAATCCCAATAATCTGTTCAAAAATTTGGGAGGATCATACTTGAGTTGGGAAGCCAAGTTTACCTTCACCCTTGAGGGAATTTGACCACAATTTCCTATGTAAAATTGCATTGTTTCTCCCTAGCCCCAAAACAATTTGCATGAGATTAAATTCAGATCAAAAGTGTTCATAGGTCATGTTGGAATGTTAATGATACTCACCTATACTTTCATTTCAAATTTGAGACCATTTGGAGTTAGTTGGAACTCCCTCTAGTCTTGACCAGTAAAGCTAAAAATATGTCCAAAAATCACTCTTTCCAAAATTTCCATGTAGGGAAATTACAGTGGTATCAGGGCATGGTATTGGAAGCTATTGAAGTTATGGATAAAAAGTATGAATTTAAGAGAATTCATATTTTGATGATATGACCAAGCAGGTTATGCAAGGGTTCGAATTGGTGGCTAGCCAACTTAGGGCTAAGCTGGTAGCAGGGGATAGTATTAGTTCCCATCATGGAGAGACACATAACACCATTAATTTTGAAGACTTTGATGATTGGTTTTATGGATTTAGGCACAAGAAATAAAATTTGAACTCATTAAGGAACAATCAGCAATCCACAAGTATGAAGGAGACTGAGGAGCCACCTAGTTCTATGGGCGGTGAAGCAGAAGGAGAATTACATCAAGAGGATCGAAAGTCACACCCAAGTGACTCTGAAAAAGATGAATAAACATCAAATGATAATGAATAATAGTCCCTTGAAACTATTGAATATCATTCCAAGACACATTCTACTATTGACATGGACCAAAGAACATGTATTGAGGGATGCTTGAACTCTGAAGGAGTATCTACTGATGGGTGCTCACAACTCTATGTTAGTGACATATAGATCATATTTGAGAATGTTGCTGCAAGAAAAATTTCTCATGAGCATGAATATTAAGACATTGTAGCAGCTAATGAAGAACCAAGATCAACTTCCCCATCACCACTTTAGCTTCAAGAAGTTGATGAAATCAAAAAGAAAGAAGAAGAGGAGGTTCACTCCCATGAACCATCCTTCATTGAAGGGTCTTTGAAGATGAATGAAATGAATATCCATGAGGCCTTTATAATATTAAATGACACTAAAGCGTTGGTGTCAAATTCGTGTTGGAAATTTTCTTCATTGGGGGAGCCATCCTTCCTTGAAGACATGGATAAGATTCAAAGAGCAATGTGCAACATCAACGGTAATTTCATGTCTTTGCTTTTCGATAGAAACAATTTGGTTGAGCTTAATGACTAGTTACATGAATCATACTTGAATAATAATGAGGATATTCATAAGCTAAAAAATCAAAATGAGAAACTTCTTAAGAGGTTGCAAGATACTTGTTCTTCCTCCTATGTTTCAGATTGTCATATGGTAGATTGCTTGGAGGATTATCATGCCATGAGGGATCATGAGAGACATGGAAAATTGAAGGTCCTTGAAGTGTTTTAATATCAGCTTGATGAGAGTCAATCGCTTGTTGTGGTGGAAGAGGAACTTGAGTAGACTCTTGAAAATGGTTACACACTTTTTGGAGAAGTGCATGATTCCACTACCTTGGAACCAACCTATGAGGAAAGTTTTGCATTTTTGAGGGAGGTGCATCTTCCTACCCCTATGGATCCTTCACATGATGAAATTTTTTCACTTTCTAATCCTTCGGGTGAGTTGGTTCTTTCTCCTACATCCTACATTTCCACATTTTGTAGCATTCATCCTAACGAAGTATGGGTGAAAGGTTTATTTTTGATGGTGATACTTGAGGAGTGTGGGAATCCTATATCTCCTTTTGATGATGGAATGACTAGAGTGCCATATTATTTACATTTGTAGCAGAATCCTTTGTTACATTACGATGATACACATCTACATGGATGCACCTATGATGTTCACTTGAGTCACTTGGAGACTTGTGATTTTCCTTTCTCCTTGCATAGTCCGTTTGATGTCTGAGGAACTTCATCCCACACTTGGGTGAAGAGATATATGATTGAAGAACATTATTATTGGCAGAAACATCCTTTGTTATTTCATTATGATATACATATTCATTATTATTTGCTTGATATTTGTTTGATTTGTTGACTTGATTTGAGTGGAGTGAAAAATCCTTTTGTGTCTAAGAGTTTATGAGACGGCTTGAGTTTGACATAGTTGGTTCAGTCTTATCTTCTTGGCTGAGGTTTATCATGTTTAACTATCAAGTATTCCTTGACAGTGATTCAGGTTGGTTGTGGTGTCATTGAGTTGAGTGTGTTTGGACAAAGTTTGGTTGACCATATGTGAAGTCTCTTGGTTGCTCAAATGTGTCTCTTACTTGATGAACTAGTCCAAGTAAGAAGGGTTGGTTGACTATTAGAGCACTTGATTAGATTAACACAAGTATATGATTGATTTGGAACATGTACACAAAAATCTCGGTTCAATTGAGCAGGATTGGCATAGGTTTCCTTATGTGCAGTTGGTTTGACTTAGACTGCCTGAGTTGTATAAGCAGTTGGTTTGACTCAGATGGATTGACTTTGGTGTGCAGTTGGTTAGACTCAGATTGACTGAGTCGAATGATGTGAGCAAAATATTGATTGGTACAAGTTGATTGGACAGTTTTATTGTATAGGTTGATGAGCATTGTGATACAATGGATAGTGATCAGTTGTTGACTAGTGATCAAATGATGAGCAATGGTTAGTAGTGGAAGTGGTTGTGTAGTGTGGTACAAATTGTGTAGTGTAGGGCAGATGTTTATTAGTAGGTTCGCAAGATCAGTGCGGTCATGGTTCAACAGTTTCTATCTTCATATTATAGTGGTAGGACGGGGAAAGGAAGGGGGTTGTATCCTCCTTTCGGTTGTAACCGGAGAAATAGGGAGTCAAAGATTCTTTTAGGTAGTAGACTATAAATCAGGGGGTTGTATCCTCCTTCCAGTTGTATCTAGAGAATTGAAGTCATTGTAATAAGGGGGTTATTTCCTCCTTCCAATTGTTGTTGGATAATTATTATTATAAAGGATTTTGTGGTTTCCCCCCTAGGACTTGGGTTTCCACGTAAAATATGGTGTATTATGTATCATGATATGATTCTTATGTGATGATGATATGATTATGATAATAATGTTGTTGATGATATAATGATAATGTGATAATGCATAATATTGAATAATTCGTTGATTGTTAAAATTGAAAAATTAATAAAAAGTTATGAACATTGATTCACCCCCCTTCTTAGTGTACCTGGTGTGTCCAACAAAATACACTCCCAATTTAGAAGGTGTTGCACAAGCTTTGTAGTCTTCCATCTTGAATCTTTTCAAAAGGTCCATTACATATTTAGGTGGAGAAGTAAAGATATTGTCATCATTTGTAAACTTTTATGCCCAAAATAAATGTAAGAGACTATTGTTAGTCATTTCAAAGGTATCAACTAACTATTTCTTTAAACTCAATATTGGATTTACATCTTCCATAATTGAATAGATCATATACATAGAATGCAACAATTATGGTTCCTCCATTTACATGCAAAGATTAAATATTATGATTTGATTAACATCATTGGAAACCAAGATTCCTAACTAAGAAATTATCAATATTCTAATATGAATCCCTAGGGGTATTTTTCAAACCATATAATATTTATTTAGTTAACAAACAAGAATAGCATCGTTATCAAAATGAGGGGGTTTCTCCATATAAAATTCTTCAGTTAGATCTCCATGAAGAAATGCAATTTTGACATCCATTTGACGTACCTACCATCCAAATTAAGAAGCAAGTGAAAGAATAAATTGAAAAAAGTTCATCTTTGTGACTAGGGAAAAGGTTTCAGTGTAGTCAATGCCTTCTTCCTAAGAAAAACTCTTTGTTACAAAATGATCCTTATGTCTTTCAACAATGCCATGAGATATGAATTTGGTCTTGTAGTTCCAATGATACTTCACTACATTATTTCCTTGTAGTCAAGGAACTAAATCCAAAATTTTATTTTTCATCAAGCAATGGTATTCTTCATCTATAGTGTTCTCCCATCGAAGGTGGCCATCTACATCTACAAATGTATATAGATCAAATACCTCTAGCACACATTCGATTAGAGAAGCACTATCACATAGTTTCTTAATTCTATCCTTCCTTGAATCATTGATGTCTCCAATGCCAACTCCAACAAATTCAATTGTCCTAGTATCCCATTGGGGTAGTCAACTTTTGTAGAATAAAGAGATTCCTTCATTGACCAATTTACTAGATAATTGCTAGAGGATTCCAAATTTTGTAATTGATTTAGTAGTCAACGATCTATTATAAGTTGAAGCATGCATATATGTTGATTTTCCTATTGATGTTCCAATATAGAGTTCAACCAATCATGCTTTTGTTGAAATTTCAAAAGGATCAATATTCATCAAACTAGAAGAGGAAATCGACAATTTAATACTCGAGGTCTCTTGATAAAACATAACATCTCTTGGAAGAAGTATATGTTTTGATTGGATAAAAAAATTATGTAGACATTTTATTCTTTAGAGTAGCCGATCATGATGCAAACATGACTTTTTGAATCTAATTTATCTTTGCAGTCCTCTGAGATGTGTTCACGCACAATACTTCCAAATGTTCTATGGTGTCTTGCTAGCCGGGTTTCCTTTCACTCCATTTCTCAACAACAATCATAGAATAGACAAATTTAGTTAGAATAATATCCAATATGTATTTTGAACATTAGATAACCTCTACTCAGAAGCTAGTTAGAAAACCTTTGTCCTAAACCAAACATCATGCCATTTCAACCAAAGTTGAATTTTTTATTTATGGAACTCCATTTTGTTGAGGTGCGTAAGTAGAGATCTGTTCCAAGAGATACCATGTTGTGATAGATATTTTCCAAATACTTTGCTGACACATTCTCCACCAGTCTCTAATATTAAGCATTTCATAACTAAACCACATAGTTTTTAAGCCAATGCCCTAAATTCCTTGAATTTTTCAAAGACAATTCTCTTACTTTTCAAAAGATATAACCAAGTATTCTTGGAAAATTCATCAATGAAAGTTAAAACATACCTTGCATATTATAGTGATGTTTTATTTAGGGAACACATATCACTGTGGACAATTTCCAACCAATTATTTCATCTCCATGATTTCCCTATCTCGAAGGCATCCTGGTGATGCTTTCAATGCACACACCCTTCACATACTCCATCAAGAGGAATAATTTTAGGTAGTCTAGTAACAATTTATGTTTAACCATCAACTTAAGAATACAAACTTTAGATGACTAAGTTGTTCACGCCAAACTCTACTTTGGTTGTCAGTATGATCTATGAGTGCAGTTGGTCCATAATCTCCCTTGCAAATGTCTTGGAACTTCCACAATCCTTATTTGGGATCAAGGAACTCTTCGACAATAACTTCCCAATTTTTTTCTACACCTTTCACAACATATTGATTTGGCCATAATTCAACTTTCTTGTCAGCTGTCTGGATAAGTTGAGGTAATGAAAACAAATTATCACTCAAGTTGGGTACATGATACACATTAGTGATCACACCATTTCAACAATCCATGTCACTGTAACCAATAATAGTAAGTGCATAATCATCTACTACAAATATATTATTTTTTGTATCTTCACTTAAGGATGAAAAGAGAGAGGTATATTTAGCCATACGATGTGTACAACTAAATACACTAATTATCCACTCATTGTGTGTAGTGTGAGCATGCATAGATGGAGAAGCACTAACACAAATGATATATTTTCCTGCTTTACCTTCTAAAATTCAATGATGAACATTAGATGGCCATCTAGTCAACACATCTTCTTCAAAGTTCTTGACCTTCTCTTCCATATCTCTAGTCTTCTTCCAACAAACCTTCCCCACATCACAATTTTTTGCAATAGTGACAAGTCTTCTTCTTTCTACCTATGTTAGTGGAAGTATTCTCATCATGTTTCTTCTTTTTGTTCTAGTTGATGCAATCCCAAATTTTCTAGTGGTTGCATTGTCAACCTATTTCTTTGTAGTTCTCTTAGCCTTTTCCCTTCAACAAATGTGTCTACTAGTTGACATCTAATTTAACTTCATAAAGCAATGTCTCATGTGCTCTAACTATAAACCCATATAAATAATCAAAGGTATATTCCTTACCATTGTCTTTTCTAGAATCCCAACTAGCGTAGCACATAATGTTGAACATAATACATCATAGGGCGTTTTTAGATTCATGAGGATGTTTAATAAACTGGCCATATTTATTGGGAAATTCCTTTACACATTCACCCAACTTTAATGGTAACTCTTTGACACTGAGCCAAGTAGTCCTCAACTATTTCAAAAGGGAGAGAATCCAAAGAGATCAAGTCTTTCTCTATTTGCATAACCTCACTTTCATCAATCTTGGGAAACATATTCTTTAGCTTTTTCTGAACTTGATGAGGATAGCCCATCCCATTTGTATGAAAACAAATCTCCCTTGAAATGTAGATGGTAATGACTCCTATGGCCTCATCCTTCTTTTCATCACCAACTAAATTTTGTTGATCATCCTTTAGATTTGGGATTATAGTCTTCGTAAATTACCAAAGTAACTTAATTTTCAAAAGTGTTTCTATATCTTGTGTCCATATTCCATAACTTGGGGCATTTAAAATCACTAAATCTTGCTTGGAAACCATAGTGTTGAGCTATAGATTTAAACCCTTATATAGTCTGCAAGTCATTATCTTGAGTTAACCAAACAAATAGATATGACTGAATAGAGAGTGCCTAAATGACAACCTCAAAAGACTTGTAAACAATAGGTTGTGACTCAAACCGCTAGCTCTAATACCATGTTGGAAAATCAAGGAATTAGAAATATTGAGAACCAATGATTCCAAGAAGAGCTAGTGTTTAGAGACATCATTACGATACTTAAGCATAAGCCAACATAAGACAAAAGAGAAATACATTAAAATGCATTAAGAAGGCATATGCTATCACATAGAAGAGCATACAAAAACAATATTCCACCTTACTATATCAACCCACAAGGCCATCCCTTTAGTAAACCAATATATAAAAAAATCCCTTGTAGTAAGGAAGAACATGTCCAAATACTTGGGTCAGAGCACATAACAAACCTCATGTTTTTTGTCTTGTTTTTTTTCTATCACAGTCGACTGTTATATTCTAATTTCCGAATTGATTGAATGCTTGGTTGGTTGTCTTGTCGACTCTTCATTCGACCATCCAATCGACCACTAATTTGAATCTTCTAGTCAACGATCGATTATCAACTATCAGTTTCTAGAATATCTAAAGTTGTGATGAACTAGCAAGATGTGTTATTCCAACAAATATGTGTTTAATTCTACTTGAGGAAAAATAATGGTGAGCCTATTAGTACTTGACAAGGGGACCTCTTTAACTCCCTACCTTGCATAGAAAATTTCCCCCCTCCCAACCCTTTCTCTCAAAGGAATTTTATTGTTCCCACCTTCATCCTTTAACCCCAAAACAAAACAAAAATAAAACTTCAAAACATATTTTCAAATAACAATTATAATAATAATTTGAAATATTAAACATTATAAAATATTTTAAAAACAACCAACAATAAAAATTATATATATATAATTCTCATAACCCTTTGATCACATCAATGTATAAACTAGTTATTGCACCGAAGAGGTGCATTCTACAACCTAGTAGGGGAGAGATGTGTTAACTCCTTCCGTGCTCATCCAAGAGTTGACATGTGTGCTTTATAAAAAGTAATAAAATATTATTAAAAATAACATGTCGGCTTAAATTAAATTTAAACTATTTAGAATTTCATATATATAAAACAACATAAATTAGATAAACTAAAACCATAAACATTGGATTACACATTTCCTCAACATTCCACTCTAAAAAAGGATTTGTACCTTGAGAGATTTGATCCCTCTCGGTGCTTGGTACATCCCCTTTTAAATGGATCTATGCTGGTCTAAGGATAACTCCAACCACTTTCTTATAGCGATGTGGCCATGGGAGCCCCTCCCTCCATCCACACAATGTAATCCATACAATGGATATAGGGCCTACGAGTGGGGAAAAGGGGGAGATGGAGGGGAACATTTATATACCTATAAATAAATTTAATCATTTTGTATTTTGTATTTGTTTAATTTATGTTATATATATATATGGATTTTTAATTTTGTTTTTTTATAAATATTTAAATTTGTTTTAAAAAATTTTGAATGTTTTTCTAGGAATGAACTAGCATGAAATGGGTATAGAGTGAAAAATAGGAGATAATGGTAGGAGAGGGAGCATAATTTGATTGGATCTTTGTCATTGATCCTCATTTGAAAACTAAAGAGTGGGTGGTAATTTTCCGGTAAATCTTGATAAGGGCATCCTCATGGGGGATCATTTTTTAATTTACTAGATCTTGATGGGTGACCTTTCAAAAAGATTTGGCAATTAGCTATATTGTCTAGCAATTGCTATATTATAAAAAAAAAACTAAGCACAAGTGTATAGAGGGATGGATAATTGTTTTCTAATGAGCTAAAATTTGACATGAACCCTCTCATGGTATTGGTGGAGACAAAGAAATTACACAATTTTTTTCGACATAAGTATATATTTTGATGATTCAATGATTTTTTATTACACCGAGAGAAGTGAAGTGCTCTCCAACCCAGTATGGAGGAGATCATGTCACGTTAGTCATGTTATGCTAGCTGACATAAATAAAAAAATGTTAAAAAATATAAATGAAAAATATAAGTTATATATCAACTCAAATAAAATAAAATTTAAACTAGCATAGATCCATTTTAAACCCAGATCTAAGTACTGAGATGGATCCAAGTGGTAAAAAAATGTAAACCTCAAGAAATTGGATCCCTCTCTTTGCTTGATAGATATAGGTTTAAAATGGATCTATGCTGGTATTAAATAACATTTATGTTTAATATTGTAATTTTTATATTAATTGTAATAATATTATAATATAATTTGATAGATGAATTTTTATTTGAAATGATATATATATATATATATATATTTTCCAATAGGAAAATATCCGCCATTCTCAATAAAGGATGGATTTTTAAGGTGTTCCAGAGGAACTTTCAATAAAGAAGAAAGCATAGTTTTTTCTTCATCAAAATCTTGCCTTAGCATCTGTAGAAGGAGCAAGTCGATAAGTCGACTTGAGCGAGAGCTGACTTAGTCGATCAGTCGACAAAGTCGATGGGCCGACTTAGTCGATCAGCCGACTAAGTCGGTCGGCCAATTAAACTAAGAGAATAGGTTGGCCACCTAAGGTCGTGTCGGTTCACTAAACCGACAGGTAGTTATTTTGTAACTATTCTGTAATCATATATATTACGCTGTTGAGCCAGATGAGAACTCAGTTTAGTTCTCTGTGTTGTATGGACTCATTTGTATAATATAATCTGTTATTCACCTATTTGTTCTTATCTCTTGTCTCTGTTTATTTATATATGTTTTAGTGTGTATTATTGGTAACCTTATGTGATTCGTGAGATTACAACATTGGTTCCGTTGCTGGTAGTACATGACTGGAATGTATGCAAATAGATGATACCAGAGCAGGAGATTAAGGATTGGTGGGAACGTAAAGTTGCAAACTATTTGCAGAATTATGCGTGAAGGAACAGATTAACAACCGCACAAGCAAAAGAAAGATTTTTCACAGAGACACATGAAAAGTTTATCGAATCAGTACCCCAACTTTTGAAGAAATTCCTGGATGAGAAAGCCGGACAGGATTAAAGAACAACAGTTGCTAGAAAAACTGATCTATGGAGGTAGAACAAACTTGTTGAAGTGGTTTGAGAAAATCGTCGACAACTTCTATGAGGAGTAAGCAGTCGAAGACAGAACTTCGGTCGAAACAGTCAAGGAGAAATTTTACACAGATCTCACCGAACAATTTCTGTGTTCCCTACCGACCTTGCTGTTCAAATTATTGATCGAGAAAGGAGCAGGACATATTGTCGAACCTCGTCCATCACTTCACGAACTTCCATCAAACTCTAACAGGGCGGAGAAGCAGAGGAAGTGGGAAAAATTCATTGCAGAAAGGGAGTGGGAATACTTCCTAAGTAAATAGACTGAACTATCTGGGCTTTCTAAAAAGCGTTAGGTAGGCTATGGGGGGGTAGCTGGTCATATGTTGAGATAGAGTATAGTGGATTCTAGTCGACTACAACCAGATATCAGTCACCAGTAATGAGAAGTCGACTAAAAGGGAACCTAAGAGAATAGTATCATACGAAGGTATGTCGGACATTTAGAAAATAGAAAGGGAAGAGAGACACTAGAGAAGGGAAGCAAGACAAGAAAGAGCCTTAGAGCTGCATAGAAGAAGAAGTCTTAGGGAGAACGACCAGGAAGAGAGTCCTCCAGAGTCGGGTCATGACCGACATGAAGAAGGCATGGAACAAGAAGCGTCCCTTAAGGAGGAAGAATTGTGGATAGAGCAGCCAGAAGCTCTCCAATTAAGAGCTCCCAATGAAGGAACAACACTCTCTCCATTGAATCCACGTACTCGAATACAGACTATTGTTGAAGAAGACCTCCGACTACAAGCTGGTGACTTTAGTATATGGAGTCGACTAGGTGACGACACATACACTAGACGACACCTCATTATACATCAACCAGAGGAAGGGAATTGGGTGACCTTTCAAGCGGCACCCTCCAATCGAAGTATCCACTTTCTCTTACCGACACATGAAGGAGTGCCCCCCCCCCCTAAATATAGCTTTAAAATAAACAGAACATTCAGAACTACAGCCAAAGAGTTGCAGTGGACCATCGACAACAGAAGTCGACATCAAATGACTGCAAGTCGACGAAGAATTGACAACCGACGGGAACGGAAGTTTCGTCGACCATAGTTCCGCAGAGATGAATACACCAACAACCCCACCACCCTCATCACCACCCCCACCTCTACTGCTGCCACCTCCTGAGAGCAGTGACAGTGATTCAGACATGGGTCACAGATTGACTCACATTCCTCTATATGAGGGGGATGAGGACCCCAAACGACACTGGTTCGTCTGTGAGTCGACTTGGGAGCCAACCAAGTTACAGACGAAGATAGAAAACTGGCACAGTTCACAGGTGCCTTAAGGAAAAGGGCATTGACATGGTATATGACCTTTTCGGAAAGACAACCCAGAGTGACAAAAGCCGAGATTAAGGCGCAATTTTTGTCATTTTTCAAAACTCCATATGCTAAGCACCTGGCCGCGAAAAAACTAAAAACCACATCACAAAAGCCAGGGGAATTTGTCTGCGACTACGATAAGCATTGGAAAGCCTACTGATCCAGCTGGATTATCTTATAGATGAATAGTTACTAATCCAATGGTTTCTTGCAGGGCTATCTTAGAAAGTATGTCGACACATCAGTTTGGAGACGTTCAAAACTTACGAAGATGCGCTAACAAAAGCTCTTCATGTAGAGATGGACGAAGACATACCTGCTTACCCTACGGACCACAGATTGGAAGAACAGCTCGAGAACGTACAGAAGTCTCTAAAAGAGTTAAGCCTTAAGAATCAGGAGATCTAGTGCACCAAATGCTCGACGGCCGACCATTCCAAAGATAACTATCGACAGGAGTATAGCCGACAGGACGTTTGATTTGTGCAGACCAAGTCGTTTTGCAACATTTTCCAGGAGCACAGGGATCACTCGATGAAATATTGCCCGTTCAACATGAAGAATGGCAAAGCCTCTTGGTGTGCCATCTACGAGACCAAAATTCATAACACGACCGACTGTCAGTTGAACCTGAAGAACCGACAGAAATATCAGGTGGTCTACCAAACTAATGCAGTAGCACAACATAACGAGCAAAAAAATATATCAAACAATCTGAATGGTCAAATATACGATGGTCGATGATATGAGCACCAGTACGACAATCGACGCCCAGGCTATGGAGGAAGAGATCGATTCCCTGGGAATTGCGACAACCGACCGCGTCGACCCATCCAGTGCTTCACATGTTATAAAGAGGGTCATCGGTACGTAGAATGTCCATAAAAGGACAGAACTGATCTCAAATTATGTACTCACTCTGGGGTAGGGGATCACTCACTAGAGGATTTCCCTACCATGTTAGAAAAAAATAATACGAAAAAAAATGTTAATGTCTTATCCTGTGTGCAACAAAGTGATGTAATAACCACAAAAAAGTCGACACAAATTCTTAGTCTGGTCGGGTCATGTTTCTTAGGTTGTACAACCATTGGACTTGCCCATTTTGATTGGTCGATAGGGTAGATGATGCCTGCTACTAACATGTTATCAATTTCCTTTTTGACTATCTCCTTGTATTTGTGAGCTAGTTTATAAAGCCTTTTCTTCATAGGTCGAACATCAGGTTTAGTATCAATTTTCATCTCTCCCATTTTGTGGACTAAGCCTTTTAGGTCTTTGTAATCTCTAGCAAATACATCTTGGAACTCCTTTAATAAGTTCACTATTTCTGTGGTTTGTTCTTCACTCCATGGATAGCCGAAGTCTCCATCTCAGAAAAGATGTCGATCTTGTCAGGCTTGACCACACTCACCATTGACATCCAGAAATTTTTTGCAGAGTTGGACAGATTTCCAACATCACCTCGTCATCACAGCCCCAGCCATTGTAGAAGTCCGTGTACAGAAACGATCGACCATCAAACTTCACAGCCCACTGCAATAAATATTAAATGCTAGCAAGAATTTTGTACCTCCCTGTTTCTTCCGGATGAAGAAACATTTTGTTTGTGGGGGAGATGTAGAAGGAGCAAGTCGATAAGTCAACTTGAACGAGAGCTGAATTAGTCGATCAACCGACTAAGTCAATGGGCCGACTTAGTCGATCAGCCGACTAAGTCGGTCGACCGACTAAACTAAGAGAATAGGTTGGCCACCTAAGGTCGTGTTGGTTCATCGAACCGATAGGTAGTTATTTTGTAACCGTTCTCTAATCATATATATTAGGCTGTTGAGCCAGATGAGAACTTAGTTCAGTTCTCTATGTTGTATGGACTCATTTGTATAATATAACCTGTTATTCACCTATTTGTTCTTATCTCTTGTCTCTATTTATTTATATATGTTTTAGTGTGTATTATTGGTAACCTTATGTGATCTGTGAGATTACAACAGCATCCGTCTTTACAAAATTACATCGTATTTACAAAAACTCCATAATTTTCGTCATCCTGTAGCGTGTGTTCTTGTCTTTCTTGTCGGTTACATTTGATTGTATGCCAGAACCTATGTTTCTATCTTGCCTTGCTCCAAGAGAAGGGCCATTTTGGATAGCCTGTCAGCTTCCGAATTTCATTCTCTATATACGTGTGCAATGCTGAAGCTTGTAAACTGATCCAGAAGCCTACTAATCGCATTGAGAAGCTACTGTAGGTGAGGGGAATTTATTTGGATCCTCCTATTGGCCCAGTCCACCACTATCTTTGAGTCTCCAAAGATTTGCATTTGGTTTATATTATGGTTTAGAGCTAGTTCAAGAACCAAATGAAGTGTTGCCAACTTTGCTTTGTTGTTTGTAAAGTGGCCTGGTGCAAATTTATCTTGGATCTTTTGTTTGGTTGGCATGTAAAGCACTGCTCCTGAACCACCTAGTGGAGGGTCCCCTTGGCTTGCTCCAATGAAAAAAGCCCAGGTAATCTCTTTGTTTATTCCTGGAGGGACTAGCACTCTGACTTTTTCCTCTTTCACTTGTGATCTATGTTCTCTGGTCCACTGTATCATAAGGTCAGCTGTTACTTCAGGTGGAATTAACTTATTATTAAAAGTTACAATGCTCTTTGCCGACCAGATTCCATAAGTGAAAAGGGTTGGGAAAGCACTGTAAATACATACCGCTTTGTCTGTCCACCAAGCTTTTGATTTGTGTTCCAGTGTGGTCTCGGGGTGCCATTGGAATTTTAATTCTTTGCACGCTATTTTCCACATGGAGTCTGCATAAGAACAAAAGTTAAAAAGGTGAGAAACATTTTCCTCATTTGAAATGTAGAGTGTACAACAATTTGGCCCATTCTAGCCCTTTTTCTAGAGGTTATCCTAGGTCAGGATTTTGTTATTGAGTGACAACCATAAAGTGATTTTGGCCTTTAAAGGTCCTTCATCTTTCCATAATTTTTTCCACCACTCTTTTGTTTCTCCCTGGAAATTTTCTTTAGCCCAGATTTTATATCCAAGTTTGGTTGTGAAGTCACCGTTGACTGGATTTTTTGTCCATACCATCTTATCTTCCCTAGCCTCTTCTAAATATATGAAATTGGATTTGAGCATTGATACATATTCCTCCCATTCCTCTTTATGACCTTCTAATCCTAGTTGTTTTGAGTTTTTCCAGAGATTTTCTCTTTGCAGGGTTGTTGAAAAGACTTGATTTAGGTTGTAGATTCCTAATCTTCTTAGTTTTGAGACTAGTCCTTTTGCGAGCTTATATCTTTCTCCTGCTCCTAACCATGGATCTTCACCTACTCCGATTTGTCTCTTGTTCCCTACCATCCAAGCCACCCAATTCCCTACTAGAGGAAAAGCTAGGACCAAGGCTTTCCACCCTATTGATCCATTTTTGTAGGTTTTGTCTCTTTTTTGAATCCAGTCATAAATGGACCCATTTGGGAAATATTTAGATGATAGGACTTTTCCCTAGAGGGAATCTAGGTTTTTGATCAGTCTCCACAAGGTTTTGGCAGCTAAGAATTGACAGAATAGAAAAGGATTCTTGATCCCCCATCCTCCTAGCTCCTTAGGGCTTGCAAGAAGTTTCCATTTGGACAATGGGATTCCTTCAGTGTTTCTCTTAGCTTTCCATAGGAAGGATGAGAATTTTTTCCTTAGTTTATGCAGTATGCCCTTAGGGATGTAATCAATTGTGGCCCAGTAAACCGGTATACTTTGTAGCACTGCTTTCAATAGTACCAATCTTCCTCCTCTGGATAGGAATTTGAAATTCCAACAACCTATTCTACTCTCGATCTTTTTATACAGCCACATCTAGTCTTTGAAGTAGTATGGATTGGGTTTGAGAACAAACCCTAAATACTTGAAGCCTTCATCCATTGGTTTTAGAATGTAAGGGGTTTCCACCCGGATCCTCTCCTTCATTGCCTCTGTGATTCCATTTTCTGACAGAATAGATTTTTCTACATTGATGTCATGCTCGTAGCTTTCTTATAGAGTTCCAAAATTGTCTCTGTTTCCTTTAGGTTCTCCCACAATCCCTCTCCCATCATTACCACATCGTCTACAAACATGATACGTGTCAAATCCATTGAGCTGGTAATTTTTATTCCTTTGTAGGATCCAGTCCTTTTTGCATAGAAAATGATTCTGCTAAGGGCATCTGCTATTAGTAGGAAGAGGAAAGGGGAGAGGGGGCATCCTTGTCTAAGACCTCTAGAAGCCCTGAAGAAGTTAGAGTGATATCCATTAATCAGGACAACAAAAGAGGCTGATTGTACACATCCCATTACCTAGTTGACTATTTCTAGGTCCAGGCCTATCTGGATCATTACTATTCTTAAGAAGGTCTAGTTTACCCTATCATAGGCTTTGGAAAGTTCTAGTTTCAAGGCAAATCCTGGATTTTTAGAAAGTTTTATGGTATGAATCGTTTCCTAGGCAAGGGAAACTACATCGTGGATTTGTCTATTTTCCAGGAACCCAAACTGTTCCTGAGTGATGACCTTGCTTAGAATTGGTTTCAATCTAAGGGCTATTGTTTTGGCTATTAGTTTGTAAACCACATTGCAACAAGAAATGGGCCTAAATTCTTCAAAGGAAGTACGGTTTTCTTTCTTGGGTATTAGGGCCAAGAAGGTGGAGTTCATGGCTCCTAAAAATTTCCCAACCATTTGGGATTCTTGGACTGTTTTTAGTAGATCTCCCTTGACTAGGTCAAAAAACCCTTGAAAGAATTCAATGGTGAGCCCGTCTGGCCCTAGGCTTTTACCTTTTTGGCAGGAGTACACCACCTTCTCCAATTCCTCTTCTGAAACTTCGGCCTTTAGGTGGATGTTCATCTCTTCTTCTATCATTCTAGGGAACAAGTTGATTACCTCCAGTATTTCTTGAATATTACATCCTATTCGTTCCTTGAACAGATTTAAAAAAAACTCTTCTCCTGCTTCTGCTTTTTCCTTGAAAGAACTTACCATTACCCCGTTCATGTTTTTGATTGTCAGGATTGTATTTAGGTTTCTTCTGTTGTTGGCAAAATTGTGGAAGAATTTGGTGTTGTTATCTCCCTCCTTTATCCATATTGCTCTGCTTTTTAGCCTTAGGAGCTTTTCTTCTCTAGCTAGTAGTTCATCTCTTTTTGTCTCCTTCTCCCTTACCTCCTTTAGTTCATCTTCTGTGAACACTCCCGATTTATTCATCTCATAGATCCTTTTCAAGTTGTTTTCAACCTCTTTAAGTTCTTTATGTTGATTTGCATTGTATTCCTTAGCCCATGGTTTTGAAACCTTTTTGACCCTCTGCAGATTGTCCGACATTTGCTTCAGAAAGGAGATATTAGGGTTTGTCTCCAAAGGCTCCCATGTTTCTTCTATTAACTTCCGGTAATCTTCTTCCAATAACCACTCTAGGTTGAACTTAAAGGGTGCCACTGTTTTGTCATCTAGTTTTTATATTTGAAGCAGGACTAGGAGGTGGTCTGATAGACCTCCTATTTCTACCCAAGTTCTACTTTTTAAAGACCCAGAAAGTAAATTTCCAGATAGCAGAAATCGGTCTAACCTTTTAGAGATGGTCTGGTCTCCGCTTCTGTTATTTCTCCAAGTTGGTGTTAGCTTCAGTGGTTGGACATCAACTAGCTCCTTGGATTTGAAGAGTGTAGTGAAGAATGGGCTCAATTTATCCCGGCGTGTTAGCTTCCCCCAGTTTTCCTTTTCAGAAAGGGTTAGATTCAGGTCCCCGCCTAGGATCACATTTTTTCCTTTATTAACCCAGAGCTGAAAATTTCATCCCAGAAACCCTTTCATTCAAGATAAGGCCCATAGACATTATACAGTGCAAAGGATTTCCCCGAGGCCTTTTCTTTGAGGACTATTTTCAGTACTGAGTTGTGTTTCTCCTCCTGCATTTTCTCACACTCCTGGTTCCAGGAATTTATTTGTCCTCCTGAGTGGCCTTTAGAACTGATGAAGCCAAAAATCCAACCCTTCAACCAGGGCTCCAACGCTTCCTTTGATTTTTCTCCCTCCATCATTGTTTCTTGAATGAAAATGATTGTAAGCTTTATGTTATCGATCATTCTTTTGATATCTTTTATCTTGGGGGAGCTCCCTAAACCCCTTGCATTGAAGGAGAGAACTAGCATCAGGGTCCCTTGGTCTGGGCCTGTCCTGCTCTAAGGGCCCCACCAATCGTAGTCTGTTTACCATTCCTTATGTCCACCTCAACTTGAGATTTTTCTTTTGCGATATGAGACCTCCTTCCTAATGTTACCTTGACCACCTTGTCTGATGCTAATCCTCCGGATGACACTTGGTCTTTGTCAGCTGCTTCCTTGGACCGAGTGTTATAGATTTTGTGTCTGATCCATGATGATGGCCCTTTAGAGGATGCCACATTTTTTCTAGTGTCCTTTTTGTCCGGAATTATCTCCTTACATTCTGCATGCATGGAATTTGTTGTATCTAACAATAGTCTCGACATGAGTTCCTTGATTGGATTCACTACCTCTTTTTCAAATTGAGAGACAATTGTCTCCGGGGGAGATTGTTCGTGAATTTCAAAGGTTGGATTCACAACAGGTGTAGTAGTCCTTGTGCGAGTTATTTTGCCTGCGAGCTCTAACTCTCTATATGAGGTTTTTGAATCTGTGGGTTTTTCAATTCTCTGCGGCATGGTCCCCTCAGTGGGATGTTCGCTTCCTCCCCTAGTTTTAGAAAAAGAATTTTGTTCAAGGATTAGAGCCGCCTTACCAGGGTTTGCTTGCAGTCTTCCTTTTGTCATTATAGGTTCTTGCCTCCTGTTGCTTGGCTGGGAATGTTGCTTTTCCTGTCTTGGGCTATGCCCTTATCCTTGTTCTTGTGCTGAATGGCCCTCTGCTCTAAGTTTTTGCATTCCTTGGCTAAGTGCCAGACTTGTCTGCATGAGAAGCATCTAAAGGGTATCTTCCAGTAATCGATCCTTTGCCGCCACTTATTGCCGTGAAGTTCCAAGTGAATTTCTTCATACAACCCATCTCGAAGGTCAACTTCTATCAGTATCCTCGCACTTATTATGTCAACCTTTTGTTCCCAACCTTCTTCTAGAGCTATAAATTTGCCAATTTTTCTTCCTATGGCCTCCATAATCTCCTTTTTCCAGAACATCATTGGTAGGCCTGGTAGGATGGCCCAAATTCTCTGGACGTTCTTCGGCTCTCTATTGGAGTCAAAATCCATGCTCCATTTCCTCATAATAAGTCCCGAATGTCCCCAGTGCCAATTGTTTTCTAATAGAGTCTGACGTTCTACCTCCATTTTGACTCAGAATAGTATCCAGCCTCTAAACAGTATATGAAACATTGGGCGTTGCCGCAGACTCACGTGTTCCAATGTTCTTCCATCCACTTTCAGAGAGCAGCTTCACCAACTGTTTTCCAGCAGAACCGTATGACCAGAGCGAAGGACAAATAATCAGGTACCTCTGCAAGTGCTATGTCTCTTCCCACTACTAATGTTGTGCCCTACTTTTTAGCTTTAGCTCCTGATTTTTTCTTCTCGCCAATCTTAATGGATTTCATGTCTTCATCATCTTTCTTGTTTGAGAGTGCGGGGTTGGTATTCACACGCGTGGGAGCGTCCGACCCTACCTGCTTTGGTGATGCCATTTGTACGAAAACGCGTTTATGTCCTTCCGGAGTGATTGTATCAAAATCTACTTCATCCAACATTATCGCGATAACTTGTATCAATACCTTAGGTCATAAAACCCTTTCAAAACATAAAAACATAAATCACATAGATATCCGAGCTTTCGCTTTAACTGTTGCTTCCCAACCTTCGCATAATTTTTGCCCGAACTGTTCCTTCTGCAGAGCCCTTCCAAATGATATATATATATATATATATATTGTTTTTATTTTTTTGTCATATTAATGTTTTTAACACACAAAAATATAAAACTAATTAAATAAGTTATTGTGATTTTATTAAATTTCTTTTAATGAATAATAATAATAATAATAATATTTTTTTACATTTTACAACCATTCACAAAATGGGAAATTGGCCATGTAACATATAATCACCAGTCAATCATTCAAAAATAATAATTAATATGAAAATATAAAAAAAATGATCAATTCCAAATTAGGAAGATCTTTAAAAACTTGAAACACAAAAATAATCATTGATTTTGGTCATTTTTAGATGGCAATATTATAAAATCTAAATAACACATTTGCAAACTTGTTCTTATATTCAAAATAATGTTGTTTTTGTTGATATCCCTTATGATGCTTCTTTAACTTCACATGGTGTTTTACATTTTTTCAACTCACTCTAAATGTTATTCAGTTTATTTGTATGCCTTACTTACACAATGTCCCTACTCTCTGCAATTGAAACATGTCACTGATTCCTTCATCCTTGGAGTTGTTACTGGGATTCTTGTCCACTAGGGATTGGTTATAAATATTGGGAGTTATTTTATGTCGGTGAGATGAGGAATAAAATTTAAATCATTGGATAGAATCATATATATTTAACTTCTTCTTCATATATTTGTAGGCCACCCGCATAGACCTATCTTCCCACCAATTCCTCCTATATATCACAAGGTTGTTCCTTATTGGATTCCTCATCGAATCCTCTCGACGACCTATTCTTGAAGTACAAGCATGAATATGAAAGATTTTGGCTCAAACTACTAGTATAGCCATGCTCCCATAGCACAACTTACAGGCATCAACTGAAACATCAATTAATGCGTTATACTGGAGCCTTAATTACTGTTTTTAAAATATTAGCTTGTTATATATATATATATATATATAGAGAGAGAGAGAGAGAGAGAGAGAGAGAGAGCATGTCAAATAGAATGTTTTTTTATATTTGTTTTATGATATTGTTTTTAAAATATTTAATATTTATGTTGAATAGAGTTTCATGTAATGTTAAGTAAAGTTAAATGTAGAAAGTGATTGTATACAAGATGGTCAATTAAGGTAGAGGAAAGTTAGCACAATGGATACGAAATATTTCATTAGGACTCAACTTTTTGTCAATGGATTGTTTCAAGTTTTTAAACGTGTTTAAAATTTTCTTAATACATTTTCCCATGGATGAATACTATTTCTTTGTTGTAGTTTGTTCTTAGAGAAAATCAAGTGTTTGTTCACATATTGTCTCAACAAATAAAATACAATGAAATGTAGGGAAGTCCATATACAAAAGGGTTTCAATTTTGCATTTTTATGGATTTTAATTTATTAAGCTTATAGAAAACATGAGCTCTCTATGGCTATACTTGTATTTACATGATAGAAAATTGGTAGATTGACAGGCTATGGTGCAAATCATTTGCAATTCTCATATTTTCTAAGTGTTGCATTGATTATTGGATTATTAGTATTTTACATTCTTTATTACACTAATCTATTGATTGAGTTTCCTTTTACACATTTTCCCTTTCTTATTACTATTTTGTTGGGTATCCCACTATCCAACTCTATAAATTGATCAGTTTCCCTTGCGATCCCAGTGGGATCATTATTAGCATTATACTATTATTTTATTTAGCATCCTATTTGATTATACTAAGATGTGCTAGGGATCATGTTTTTTACAAATTGATAATATTCTATAAAGGGGGTATTAAAAATGGGTTGATAAAAATGGATACCTACAATATATGGTGAAACTAGGGGTTTTGTTAATTGGAAAGGTATATTGGGAGGGGGGTTCAACAATACAACTTTAGGAGGAATTTTTCAATATTTAGTGAAATTAGGGATATTCTCTAATATCCTATGAACGATCATGCTATGTAACAAGTTCACTGAGTGAACCCCTATAGGTTTGCATGGGTTGTCCCTTGATTATTCAAGGAAGAAATGTTTAGAACTCTTGTTTCGATCATCCTTTCACTCCTCCACGTTACCCTTCCCTTGGGTTGGTACGTTTGCATTGGTTATCCCTTGATTATTCAAGGAATAAATGGTTTAGAACTCTTGTTTCGATCATCCTTTCACTCCTCCTTGTTACCCTTCCCTTGCAAAAATCCAGCTTGTTCCACTCTCAATCCTCACAATATGCAGTCTTTCTTGTTTTTTCTTTTGAAGGAATTTGGTTATATATTTAAATTTTTCTTTTTATAAGATGACTTCATCACACTAAAGAACATATTCACCTTGATCATTCCATCATTAAGAAAGCTATTTATTTTACAAGGTCAACTATAAACAACTTCTCATATTCTTTAACATGTGGTTTTTCTTAAGATAACGGAATTCATTCAATTTTTTTTCTCATAATAGTATGTTGAAAGTTGAAAGTTCTTTATGCTCAAAATACTTATGGAAGTTATTGGAAGTGATGATTTGTTCTTGGATTCTCTTCATTTCTCCCATCATAAGGGATCTTTGCATAAAATTGTAGATGGCTATCCTAATCTTCCTATTTTTTGAGTAGTCATGGAGTTGCATATGTTGGAATATAATCCGTCGGGATTATACAATATGTAAATATTTTAAATATATTCTGAATGTGAATAGTCATGTAGGAATATGAATAGGTTGGTTGGAAGTTGAATCACAACCGACATATGAATTGTATAAATAAAGGCATTTCCCAAGGAATAAGATGAATTCGGGAGTTATTATCTAACAGTGGTATCAGAGCGGGTGCCTGCCATAACTCCTGCCTGTTTTCTTGCAAGTCCATTGCTAGACTGCTGCCTCATTAATGGTGTCTTCCTTTTGCTCAGAATTGAATGTTTTTTTCTTGGTGTATCTCCTGCATTCCTGCTGCATGCACTCTGATTTATTCTACTGCTCATCTCCAGTCTGCCATATGCGTTATTCACATGAGTAATTCAGCCAGCATTAAGGAATGTTTTGAGTGTCTTGTTGATTGCATTCATTACCATGTTGTGCGTTGAGGTATAGAATGATATTATATTAACCCTAATTCATTCCACGCTCTATTTTCATCTCATTGTTGGTTTGTATTCATTTGTATTTGTGACTGGGAGAAGTCCTCACCATAATCAGTTCATTTTCTTGTGGAGCGTGAGCCTCTCCCTTCTCTTACCCAAGAGCTACCTACAATTCTCCATCTTCCTATATTCATGCATAGTTTGTATTTCCATTTCTATCAGTCCATAATCTTCTGCATTCGAGGTGTGGAGCGTTCCTGCACCCACAATTTTGAATTGTGCGAGATTTGGGTCCAATCTTGGAGTGCCGCGAGCCAATCCCTTGGCTGAACTCGTGAAGATTGAAGAGACTATGGTTGTGACTTCTAGAAAAGAAGCGTTCAGGTTGTGTCATATAACCTTCATGTTGAAGATGGAAGTTGTGAGATGATGCTCTGTGATATAACCTTACCTTGAAGTCTGAAGGCGTTGTGAAGACTCAATGCATACAGATTGAAGCTGCATATCAGATCTTTGAGGACCGTGGAAGCTGAGAATATTGCTGAAGTGTTGGTGTGGTATGTGTTGAAGACTGAAGTATTGGAGTTGAAGGTCGAGGCTCGACCTTCTCTAAGAATTGCTGTGTACTTTTGTCCCATCAGAGTTATTTCTTCTCTGTAGAGTGTTGCGACTTCATACAAGGATCGAGATATGCCGCAATTTCATTGAAGACCGATGAGAAGATTGTTGGCAGAAGATTCAAGCCATTTCATCAACTGCGTGGAGGTAAATTTCTATTGGTCTAATTGTTTGTGACCTAATTCTGCATGAAGAGATTTAGTGGGAATTATACAAAGATTTTCATGTGTATGAATTGAGAATAATGCGGTTGTATGACCCATTTTTGTATGAGCATAGTTGTTGTGTATTGATGAATCGTGACTGCTATTTGATGCATTGGAGTAGTGTATGCTGCACTTCACATCCACTTGAAGATTAAAGCTACGTTGTTGAAAAGGAGAATTAGTGCTTTGAAGACTCTCCCTCATCACAAAGATTGATGGTGGAACACTTGAAGCTGTGAAGACTGAACGTGAAGTGAAGAACCTCACGCCTGTATTTAGCTGTGTGGAGCTGCATCTTGAGTCCATCAAGGCCTGGAGCTGGTTATTTTTGGATGAGACCATTGCTGCGACTCAATTGATGTGAAGACCGAATTGAAGGAAGAAGACTGCTTGAAGAGTGTTAAACTATAAAAAGTACTGGGAACTCATTCGACTAAGTGGCACTGCAAGATATTGTATTGATGTATTTTTTGATGAAGATTTGAAATGTATTGTTTATATAATACCACTCTAGAATAAATGATATAGAGTTGCAAAATTAAATATAGAGCAGCTGCAAGATTGTTTTGATAGGGCTGTAGAATTATTTTTGATAGGCTGCAGAATCATATTGTAATTTGTAAAGGAGCAGGAATCTAAACCTGCATCCCATATCTTTTTCCAAGTATTCTGTAAGTTGCAGATTCCATAGTGAAGATGCACTCTTTGGCATCAATAGTTGGTGCCACTCTCTCTGGAAAAGACACTTATCCAGAATGGTGGAGGAAGAAGAGAGGCAGAGGAAGAAGAAACTTCAGAGGTAGAGGAGGCAGAAACAACTCCAGCAAAAGATCATATTTGAAGTGCAAGCGTTGTGGAAAGATTGGACACGCAGCAGATCAGTGTTGGGCTTCGTGGGACTCCATCAAAGACAGACATAACTAGAAGAAAGATGACAATAAGAACCAAGATGCTAGTAAATCTTCAGATTTTGCTCATTGTATTGTTGCACATTGTAATATTGGTATTAATGAAATGATTTCACTTTCATCTTACACAGATTGTTGGCTACTTGATACTGGTGCAACATCACACATGACTTTTAGAAAAAGACTGTTTTGAAGAACTTAATGAAACAATAAATGGCATAGTTTACTTTGCAGATAAGTCAAGTCTTAAACCAAAGGGAATGGGCACCATTCGGCTGAAGATGCCTGGATTCCCTGATTTCTTGTTGAAGAATGTTCTTTATCTTCTAGAGTTGCAGAGAAGCCTACTATCCTTGGTGCAGATTCGACAGCAAGGCCATTCCATCAACATGTTTTATGGAATCGTAGAAATAAGAAAGTCCTCTGACAACCAAGTCATCATGACTGGATATGAAGATGGGAAGCTATTGAAGCTTAAGGGTTCAGAACTATGCCTACCTCTCTCAGCATGGAGAAGGTAATTTGTCATCAAGTTTATTGTGGCATGCAAGATTTGGTCATCTAAATTATAATAGTCTT
>LPNX010174882.1:193349-229460 GCA_001517045.1 Pseudotsuga menziesii
ATACGAACCGAGTATCATAACACCAACCAACAAGAATTTAGGAACCAGAAGATGATAAAGATGCTAACACCCATATTTGCATTTTATGCATGTCAGAATTCAAGATCGTCAATCCCCAGGGCCCAGACTGATCAATATGTTCTTGCATTATATGAAAATTAGTATTACAGAAGAATGAAAAATATGAACCCCAACTCCAGAGATTGGGCTAATGGCATGCAGCCGATTGCTCCAAGATCTACTCTCAAAATGGAAATTTAAGCAAAGTCAAAATAAAATCAAGGCCTCGGTTTCTGGACTAGAAAATGAGGAAAGACAATTAGTATTTAAGGGTGATAAGCAAGACGGGAAACAAAGTACAATTAATTTGAAACCTCACAAGGAAAGTTATGAAACAACCTGTTTTCTGCAATTGCATACCAGTATCATTAGCATGATATCCAACGCTCTCATACAAGAAAGTAAAGAGGAGTTAACATTACAAAGTCAGAATTTGAAACAATGTCAATATATTTTGCATAGATTATTGATTTATATACAAAGTTGTCAGGACAGCGTAAAGCTGCTCAAATCTAGTTGTATGACTCATAACTCAGCACTAGACTCTAGAGATTGTGTTTGCGTTTAGGTAACACTAAGATGGCTCTCGGGAGTAATACATCCCTGATTTACTTGTTTACGCCATAGATAAATTTGTAGTTAGAGAGAAGGCACTGCCTTGTCTGTGGGGACATTCTATCTGAAAGAATTGGGGTTTTTCTTAGGAGCAGGCCCTTCAAGTTTAGGGGAACTTCGAAGTTCTTTCTCTGTTTTGCTGCTGCTTGCAGGTTCTTGTAATTGACTCCCTCTTGTTTCAAATACATCACTGACCGAGTTCCTCTCGGACTCACTTTTGACCGGAGAAGAGGAAGGCCTCTGCTCTCCTTTGAAATTTTCTTTCTGTCCCAAGCAAGTGTTGCTAAGTTCGTTGCTAAGTTCGTGCACTCGCACATCGTCTGCTTTGGCATCCTTTTCCCATACTGCTGTATCACTATTACAATAGAAGGGCAGAGGCCTCTTCATACTCACACCCTGCACATTCTCCTCAATCATCTTTCCAAAAGTTTCATTTGATGTCAAGCAGCTATCTACAGAGCAGTCTGTTAACTGAGTCTGTTGCCTCATATGACTGTGTTCACCACGGAAAGCATTAATTTCTGTCAAAGAGGGGTAATTGACAGCACCACGAGAAGGAGTCCTAAAGAAATCATTTGACACCTTCGACGCCAAGTCTGGAAGCTCTTGCCGTCTGCTTTCTGTGCCTGCAGAAGAAACAGTTTGGCCTGCAAGGGTCTGGCAGGCTTTTTCTAGTATAGATTGCATGTATTTACCTTGCGCTTCAATTCGGAGCTGCAGATGTTTCTGAACCTGTTTGATCAGAGAAAATCCAAGCAGTGTCATAAAAATGGCATGAATGTCTGCAAACAGAGTGAGCTATACCTGTCAAGATTGGTATTGGGCTTATTCACCTCGAGATGCTCATGCAGTCTTCTCTGAACTTCCATTTGCATTCTCAGCGCCTCAGATATGTGGAAGCCACTGTCAAATCAGACATGGGGTTTTCGATATAAGTTTATAACTTTATTCTGCCAAGACCAAGAATTAAAAAATGGCAGCCTGGTAAATTTTGATTTCAGTATTTTCATTACATTTTGCATATCTAAAAGCTGGAAAACAACTAGGCCAATCTGGATATTTTAAACAAAACAAGTAAGAGTAGAGGACAGTTCCCCTCATTTCGTAGATCAGCATATAGGCCCGGTACGTATGTAGACTTTGATGAACAGACCGATATGCACGGATCTGGCAAGTAGAAAATATAGAGTAGAAATTTTGCAGAATCATAATAGGCATGCGGCCAAGGCTTGTACAGATATGCAAATATTAATAAAATATCCTTTGTTTCCATTAATAAAAGATATACAAGTTTATTCTGCTACCAACCAAGGCCACGCAAGCGTTTCCATGCAAATCAATCTGTAACTTACTCATTCATTTCCTGGCCCATCATTCTCGAGGATGCAGAAGTGCTCGCCCCATGCCCCTCACTAAGTCGAGACCCTGCAAAAAGACAAACACTCATCTTATAATTACCACAACAGAAATTGCTTGTTAAAAGACAAACATTCATCTTCTAACTACCACAGCAGAAACCGCTTGTTAAGCTTACTGAAAAACCCGTTGAAAATAACAATCCACACTTTGCAAACAAGGTTGCTTGTCGGCATATGGGTCAGCGTTAAAGCATCCAATAAACTAGAGGGCAGGTTGTGGGTTCAATTCTTAGCCTATACAAGTTTTAACTCGGCAACAGAGCCAGGTAGGTTAAGTGCATGGGCGGCCTAAAGCCAAGTGTCCCTTGAGGGTGAGTGTTGGAAATAACAATCCAATCCTCTGTATAGGTTAAGTGCATGGGCGGCCTAAAGCCAAGTGTCCCTTGAGGGTGAGTGTTGGAAATAACAATCCAATCCTCTGTATAACTAAAACCAGGAAACAGGAAATGTAATAGAAAAATAGGAACAGAACTAGGAAATGTGATAGAAAAATAGGAACAGAACTAGAAACGGGGCTTGAGGGTTTAGGGCAATAACATGAACCCCTTATATTATAATAAAGATTTTTGCAGTCATAGCAATTATATTATAATAAGGACACTTTTGGAGCCATAGCAATTATATTATAATAAGGACACTTTTGGAGCCATAGCAATTCTGGTTTTACTAAGCAGGTCAAGAATTTGACAGGCAAATTGTGATTTGTTCGTCAAATACTGTAAACTAAAATAAAAAAACATGATTTTGCTTTAAAATTCTTAAAACAAATTAAGAGTGGTCAAAACCATTGGGCTGTTTCTGTTTCAAATTCCTACATTATTACTAAGTATTTTTTACGATAATGTGTTTCAAGCAGAGTAGCAGATTTGAATATGAATACAAATTTAAATACGATGCAGTATAGAATAAATAGGTATAAAAAAACAATATTTTCAATATGGAAGTAGAAATACATTATTACTGAGTATTTTTTACGATAATGTGTTTCAAGCATTTGAATATGAATACAAATTTAAATACGATGCAGTATAAAATAAATACAATAAAAAGGTATAAAAAACAATATTTTCAATATGGAAGTAGAAAATTATGTATTTCGTTTCAAATTTCAAAGAATTTCAGTCTCACAAACTGCAATAATAAGAAAAATTAATTAATTCTTTGAAATTTTGGTTAATAAAAATAATTAATTCTTTAAAAATTTGGCTAACTAGTTTATATTTAGTAGTTTTTAAGAATTTGTTTTTGAGGTTCTTGGACTATTTTGTTGGCTAATTTGTTTATATATAAAATTTTGGTTAATAAAAATAATTAATTCTTTAAAAATTTGGCTAATTAGTTTATATTTAGTAGTTTTTAAGAATTTGTTTTTGAGGTTCTTGGACTATTTTGTTGGCTAATTTGTTTATAAATAGCAGTTTCTAAGAATTTTTTATAAATATTTTTGAGGTTCTTGGACTATTTTGTTGGAATTTATAGATATTCGGTTATCAAAGACATCAAGTATCTTATCAAAGACCATAAAAATAAGCTAACTTTACTGTATCTGTACTGTACAGAAAATTCACTGCTATCAAATTTCCAAATTTCAATACAGCAAAAGACCAAAACAGCCCAATCTTACTGCGATTTCAAGTGAAACACGTTACTCATTTAGGGAGCATATAAAATTGATTACTAATGTATTAATGTAATGTCAAGACAGGAACCAGAAGAAGAACTAAACAGGAAACAGAACAAAAGAGGTCTCCCAGTCAAATTTCTGACAGATCACTTCGTAAACAAAGTTGACCCCAGCCAACAGTTAAGGACATAGTTGAAATGTTATCCAAACTTACGGAAATATATTTAAAAAAACAAAAAAATCACCCACCTCTGTCCCCATCCTTGTGGTCGTTCAGTTCCTTGTGAGGTTGCTTTCCAAGTCTGAACTTCTGCAAAAGCACATGGTCAGCAATCAATGAAAAATGCCCTAATGGAAGAAGCCAACTCTGGATAACTGTTAACATATCAAAATTAAACAGTTTCATACAAAACCAGCCGGCTTTCAATGTTATTAGATACCTGAAGATGACTCTTGAGGTGGTAGAGAGTAAGCCCCTTGACACCCATTACTTTCATAATCGTCTTCGGCGTTGCCTCTGCAGAACCCAATTCAGGCTACATAATCGAAGGCAAGATTCGAACTTGAAACCCCTCAACCAAAATACCAAAACCTTAAACAAAATAAAATAAATGGAGGCAAGAGAGTGAAAATCTCACTGTCAGGGCCACCAAGCTGATTGACAGCATCGACAAAGCGGTCATGGAGCTCGACAGTCCATCTGAGCCTGGGCTTAGGGTCGGTAGTTAGAACCAGGGCAGCATCTCCGGAAGAAACCTGCATGCTCATGTTGTTTTTCTTGTTCGGTTGCTGCTGTTGGTACATGTTCGAATCCCCTTAGCTCCGAATCGCTCAAATCTTTTCCATTTCCAGCGGCCGGAGATCGCCTGTTTCTTCTATGTCTAGTCCCACGATCGAATCCCGAGCAGTAAAGCCATCCCCCGAAATGGGTTCGCTTTGCTTCGATTGATTCCCCGCCGGACGTCGACTGCAACATCATCTATTCGATCTTGGCTTCGAATTATTCCTTTGAGCAAAAAGTAATAACAGCAGGGTCCACCCGAGGGGTTAAAGAGGTCGACTGGATCCAGAAGCAGGGAAAAACAAAACGGGGGAAGACGTAAAGAAGTCCATGGAAAATGTAAAGAGAAATATACACCATTGCCGTTGCCATTGCAATACCATTGAGTGGAAAAGGAATCTGGTCCGTTTCTTTATCATTGTCGGAAAGATTTGCGTTCCTCTTTCTGCTCGTCCAGGTTGCTGATGACGTGAAAGAGGCAGAGGTCTTTGTCTGACTGTAACTCTTAATAGCGTGTTGGGCATTTCTTGGGGATTGGAATTGGAATTTCGGAATCACAGACTCTGCGTTGGCTTCAGGCTTTGTCTGTTGCTTTTGAGAATTCCTCTTTCAAAGCTGCAAGCTATCATTTTTATTCGAGCATTCTTCCTTAAGCAATGGCTTATTACTGCTAGTATGCGGATTATCATTGTTTCAGTATTACGAGCATAGAGTCGTGGTGACAACGGGTTTAATTGCTTCGACCAGCGTAGTGGTAAATAGTTTTTTTTGGATATAGCATGATCCTTTGGGTAGGGTTTGAGGCTAGGTGTAAATTAGTTGTTTTTGTGGGGTTTAGTTTTTATGAGGTCTTATGTTCAAACTTTATGGTGAGGGGTTGAGTTTGAGAGCCAGCTCTATTTTCGCTCTAGCTTAGCTGTGTACAAGTGTACAAGTTCTTGGTTCATAAGGTCAAACCTAGTGTGGGGTTGAGGTTGTTATGGTTAATTTGATGGAAGTTTAGGTTTAATTTTTTGTGGGGTAAGAATTTTTTTTTCGTGTGGGAGAGGTTGTCACCCTCTAAAACCTCATGTGTCAGGGTAATAATAGTTCTCACTTCCAACATTAAGGTTGGTTCCTGCTAGAATTCTCACCGGTAATAATAGTTCTCACCTCCAACATCAAGGTTGGTTCCTGCTAGAATTCTCACATCCAACATTAAGGCCTTTAGGCCTTTAGTTTAATCTGATGTTAACTATGTTGTCAAGTGAACTTGTTCTGTGTTACAGTTTTGGGCTACTAAAATAAAAATAAAAATGATCATGATCCTTATTTTAAATCATATATTAATGATCATTAATTGGTTTAGTTGAGGGATGAATATGTGTATTTGCTAGCGGTGAACTTTCTTTTATAAAACTTTTTTTTAGTGTTTATGTAAATAAAGATACCTTATGATTCTTATGTTAACGAGTGTTAATGTTTTACATTAACTTCTTTAATAGAAAGGTTGTTATGTATTTTGGTCAACTTTCTCTTTATAAAAAGTGTTTTTTCCTATGATTCCTATGTTAATGTCATACTTTAATGGGTGCTAGTGTTTTATATTAACTTCCTTGTTATGTATTGAGGTCATTTATATTAAATAAGGTTAATAAAGTAGATATTTGTAAAAGGACTTACTAAGAGGTTCCACCTATTATAAAGTATTTTTAGTGTAAAAGCAATATTAACTTCCTTGTTATGTATTGAGGTCATTTATATTAAATAAAGTTAATAAAATAGATATACTAAAAGAAGTATTTGTAAAAGGACTTACTAAGATGTTTCACCTATTATAAAGTCTTTATAGTGTAAACACAATATTTGTAAGAAGACTTGTACTAGAAGGCTCAACCTACTAGAAAGTTGATTTATTAAGAAGACCTACTAGAATGTTATGCCTTTTTTTTCGAAAGTTTTTTTTTTTACCTATTATTCAGAGGTTGAATCAAAGAAAACATATCAAAACAATTTGCAGTCCAAAGATATCGTCAGCCTACTGGCCAAGGATTGTAAAGTTTGAAAAACAAAAAATATATACACCATGCATATTACGCTAATAATATAGCAAAGAGAACTGCCAAAATGTGCATATACAAAGGTACATGTATTTATCCATGATTTGCATGTTAAATGGTAAAGAACTATACAATAGTGAAATATCTTCTATATATATAACACCTCCAGGGCACTTAAGAGGCCTTTTTGACAACCTATCTACATGTCTGTTGAAACATTCGTAGACATGTAAAAAAGAGATGTGTTTAAAAGACTGCTGAAAATTGATTTGTCCATCCAATTTGCCTCATCCAACCCTCCAAATATGGGACCTGTAAATTGATTTGTCCATTTTCCCAGACTATTATGACCCTGGAATCACTTGCAACCTGCAATGAAGAATAATCCTAGAAGGTTATGCCTATTAGAAAGTGTCTTGACTAGAAGCTATATATAGGAGAAGCAATGAAACAAGATGTCTTGTAAAGTATTTTCTAATTGGAGTTTGGATTCATTTGGAGGTTGCCTCCTTAAAGAGGCAAATTGTTGTTGGAAACCTAATCCTTAGGGTTTTAGGTGTATTGTCTATATTTACCATTCACATTCACCATAGATGAATATGAAGAGTCACATGTGAAGAAAGAGTCATGTGGAGTCTAAGAGACCTCTTGGAATATGAAACCAAGGGTCACATCATTGTATTTATGTGTGTATATTCTTAATAAAAGTGTGCATTCATGTTGATATCTATTTGTCTTTGTTTATCCTTCAATTGGCGGGTAGTCTACCTATGGTATCAAAGCGAGCATTTCCTTCCCTGGCTTGTTTTTCTGAGTAAACTTATGAATCCCTATTAGCTCGGGTTCATGTTTTTTTGTGTTCTTTAGCTACAACTATGAGGTTTGTGACTTGTTTTGTATTACATTCCACCTATGTGCAACTCTTCATTGTGTGACTCCTCACTTTGCGATCCACACCATTGTTCCATCTTTGCATGCGCAACTCCTCCCCCATCGATGGTGCTATGTGTGCTTTCTTGTGTCTAGTACATTGAGAATTGAACCATCTACATGCGCCTCTTCTCCACCCACATGCAATGCCTATGACCTCACAAATGCTCCATTTCTCCTCCACACTGCAAACCCTCTACACCATTTCCCTACTCCAAGCAATAATGCTCATTTAGTTCACACGCTTGCAACCTCATGCAGACTAGCATTATTCCTCCAAACTGTGACCTGCGACCTCACGTAGGCTCCCTCTTCGCAATTGCAACATGGTGCTCATTTTTTCTCAGAAGTATGTGGGCGATGGATTCCAATAGATGGTTTCCTCTAATAAATCAAGAGTTGGTGTTAGAGATTTCTTCGCCTCCGTTTTATTGACAACTATCCTCACCTTGGTGGCCATTCTTGTGTTTTCCATCAAGCTTTTCTCAGTTATCAAGTATGAGAGCGTCATTCTTGTGTTTTATCCTTTAATTATAAAGTTACAAAGTATCGTTCAAAAAGTGGAGTCTATGACTTTTGTGTTAAATTTTGTGAAGCATAGGATCATCAACATCCATGAATTCAAATGCTAAAGAGAATGCTACAGAAGAGAGAAGAATTTTGCATAGACTATTCAATTAATCATGACAAAATTTTACACACATGGGACAAAATTGGAATAATATGATTATATTCATGAATCAGTAAAAATATGGAATACATTGGTTGTACATATAGGAGAATTCATATGTCTAAGATAAGATTCAAATCTACCAACTCAGACTGACTCTGGAGCTAACTTAGTGTGGGAAAATCGCCACTGGAGATCACTAATGCAACTCCGGATAAATAACTTAGTCTACAATTAGTTAACTGACGAAGGTAGGTGAGAAAAGGCACCCACACTCCTTTCAATCATGCAAACTGGTGCTAGGCTAAGTGATTGTGATCTAACCATTAGTAATTGGAGCATAACTAAACATAACTGCTTACCTACCAAGGTCCACTGAAGGAGACTGTTAGTGGGACTCAGAGTGGCTTCCTAAATTATAGGGATTGGTCCCTGGGCCTCCTAAACTCATGCAATCAGGTACAGTAAGTGGCAGATGACATCTAGGTGTGTCCCCCATGCACTACTAAAGTGATGAAGACCTCCTAATCTAGGTAAATGGGCTATGTGGTCAAAAGTGGTCAAAGGGAGGATTTATAATCCTATCACCCCCCTTTAATCCTAACTTCGGACAATCCTGGGCCCTGGAAACTAAGGCCAGTGGTCACCCTTTACATTTATTCATCCAAGTAAACTAAGGGAAAAGGCAAAACCACATGGGGAAAATCCTTCCTCAAAAAATGGAAATGAAAGGAAAACCAATAAAAATGCTCTCCAAACTAAATGATTATGTCTGGAGGAATCTTCCTCTTTGGAAGAAGAGGAATACGCTCAACTTTATGAGGAACATAGACAGCTGCAAGATGGATTATGTCTGGAGGAATCTTCCTCTTTGGAAGAACGTGAATTTGCACAGCTGAGGTACATTGATGAGAGAGCAAAAGTGCTTGAGAATTTGAACCATGTGAGGTAAACCCAAGCAACCGAGATGTTGCAGCCTTGAACATTGAACCATGTGAGGTAAAATCATCTCTATATGTGAGGAGAAAGTGTCCAAGCAAATGCATGATGTCTCCAAATTCAGTATCATTGTAAGGAAGTGTGCATGTGATCATGTAGGAAGGAGGAGGAGGCTTGGGACCATGGAGAGTGAATGCTTGAGCTCCATAATCTGATATACCTTCCAAAATATCCAATGAATCACTATTCAACACATCAATAATCTCATTATAAGAAACTGATATAGAATCCCCAGAAACAAAAGTTTTGAAGAAGACTTGAGGTGCATGTTTTTTCAAACCAAAATTGATGAGAATAATTACAAGCATGACTGGAGGCTCTTGAAACTTGAAATTCCAACCAATTAAGGTGATATCAAGTCCAAGAATAAGGAACAAAGGTTCTCCTTCTTCAACAAAGCTCATGTAGGAATTTGTTGGAAGCACTAGATCAATGAGGGTGAATGGATCACTCCTAAAATATGTTATTTCTTCCTAAACATCCAAAGTATCACTTTTATGCACACCAACAACAAGATTGGAAAGAGAGGAATCAAATTTCTCTTCAGCTCCTTGAGCTTTCACTGGCAAACTTTGCATAGAATTTAGAATAGAAGAATCACTAGAGAATGACTGAGTAGGATGGAAGGAGAGTTTTTCTTCAACAATGGAGGTTCGAATGTCTTCTTCTGGATCAGTTGTATGAGAAGATGAGATATCATAGATCTCATAAACTTCTGGAGAAACATGAGAAGGGGTCACTACAAGGAGAATTTCAGCATTTCGAATTGATTGAGTTGAAGATTTTACTTCTTCTTCATCTTGAAAAACTTCATTAGAGAGAATTCAGGTAGAGGCATTTGGAGGAAGAACACTTGAGGAGTTGTTTGATTTGCTCCAGGTATTATCTACTTCTTTCTGTACGCCAAAGGCTCTATCTAGATTTATCTAGAGCTCGAATTGATATTCAACATATTCCATGAGATAACACATATTAGGAGTCATTACCATACACATTCTTACATATGCTCTTTCACCATCATCTAGCCAATCGTTTTCATCTTTAGAAGATTATTTACCAGCTCCAAAAGACACATCAAGGAGATCATGGCTCTCAAGATATGCAACCATCTTCAATTTACACTCAACATAATTGAATGGTGATAGAAGGGGAACTGATCTTAGATCCATTTTGAAGTTGTACAATAGAGTTTTTTTGTTATTTTCCTCTTCAAATTTAGAAACAACTTTGAATCCAAGAAGTTGTACATGTAAACCAAATCATGTATGTAAGTTTAAATCAAAACTCAAAAACGTGATTAATGTCATGTTGTCAATTCAATCACAAATTCTTCTACAGTTAACATTTTCAAATTCTGTCGAAGACCCATTTGAGATATCGAAGATATATTTCAAATCATATAAGGAAATTGACATATCTCATCATGTGGAGTGATATATGTCAATCCAAAATAGAGGGTACAGATGGACGCGAGTTGTCGCAAACCTTTGATATTCAACTGAACATATCTCTCAAATAAGAGACTCAAATTGAATTTTGCGAAAAACTCATTTCAGATCATAGAAATACCTTTCAAATAAGCTATGGTAGGCCCTTTAAGATGATATGTAGAGTTTGTGTTACCTCTTCAAAGTTGGCTGTGATTTTCAGATTTTGTTGTTGAAATTGTACTTGTAAAACAAACTCTAATTTGAATCAATTTAGCTCAAACACTCTTCACTTCAACATGTGCACTTTCTCTAAGTACATCACACTTGGATAGACTTATCTAGATAGAATCAAGAGGGGTAAATGCAATTATTCTAGGAATTATGTGGAAAGAGAGAGAATATTTTTTCATAGACTATTCAATTAATCATGACAAAATTGCACACACATGGGAAAAAATTGGAATAATATTCTTATATTCATGAATCAATAAATAATATGGAATATGTTGGTTGTACATATAGGAGAATTCAAATTCCTAAGATGGGATTCGAATCTACCAACTCAGACTGACTCCGGAGCTAACTCGGTGTAAGAAAATCACTACTAGAGCTCACTATTGCAACTATGGATAACTAACTTAGTCTACAATAAGTTAACTAATGAGGGTAGGTGGGAAATGATGCCCACACTCCCTTCAATCATGCAGACTGGAGCTAGGATAACTAATTTTGATCTAACTGATAGTAACTGAATCATATATGAACATAACTGCTTACCTACCAAGTTCCACTAAAGGAGACTGTTGATGGCACTCACAGTGGGTTCCTAAATTATAGGGATTGGTCCTTAAAGCTCCTAAATTCATGCAATCAGGTGTAGTGAGTGGCAGATGTCCCCTAGGTGTGTCCCCCATGCACTAATGAAGTGATGAAGACCTCCTAAGCTAGGTAAATGGGTTATGTGTTCAAAAGTGGTCAAAGGGAGTATTATTAATCCTAACATTTTTTAACTGGTTCGATGAAAAAACATGGTACCCACTGGGCCATGTTGAATTGGTGGAACAATATATATTGGTCTCACTTTGATAGCAGGGACAATGTCGCCTCACTACAACAACCATTCCAATAATGGTGCCCTCATACATATCATGATATGTGGCTGGAATTTATGATAATGAGGTTGTAGCTATACTTTCTTTTATCATTACATTATATCTCTATATCAAGGCACTACACATAAGACCTCTCTTTTAAGCTACTTTAAATTCCTCAGCTTACTTTTATATGGTCTGTTATGATAAGGGGGATACACTCTCATAATAAATCTTATTCCAATGCATGTTCTTCTATGTATTGTGACTAGCCGGTACTCATCTCACCTTTACATTACTTATTCACCTCTAGTAGTTTTGGATACTCTACCGGTTTCTCTTGTTCTAATTGTCAGTTCCAATGCAATCATGACATCTGATCATTTTGCATCATTTCTAATGTTTAACATAGTTTAGGTTGTGGCATTAAGGAATTATAAAAAGAGTAATGTGTCAACTAAGATGTTCAAAGTGGCAAGAATTATTGTAATCTATGTTGGAATGTTTGTATCTATTGCATTTGTGGCAATATTGATTGCATTAGTGGTAGCAAACCCAACAAAAGGATGGAGTGAACTAAGTCTGATCCAACTTATGCATGCAAGTATATTCCTATTATTGCAAGTGTTAGTGAACATCAACCACCTACTTGGCCTTCATATTTTGTGTATATAAATGTACTAACAATTTTAGTGCTTGCAGGCATAATTACATGTTTTATGCCATTATGGGATGCAAGCTCCTTTTTTGTTCTTTACATTGTGACATTGGTGTAATTTTCTGGTGCAATGGTGTTCCTTATGCTAGTGCTTTCTCCAACAACTTACATTTTATTCAACATTTCTCTTTTTGAAGATTTATTGTACAAAAATGATCAATCAAATTCCATCTCTCTTTCTCTCTCACTGAAAAAGGATGCTTCAACATTCAAATCATAAGTGGTTCCAAATGATTTGAAGGATGAGTCCAAAGCAACACTCCTTGAGAGACTTCAACATCAACATAAAATTGTAACTTGCAAACATAGATGTTTAGCAAGTTTTCTTGTATTTTGGTACTTGCAATAGTTTTGTGAGTGTCATATCAAAACTAAGTTGAATTGTATCAGGTGCATTCTCGATAAAAATTGACACCCTTCATTTTCCAAGTTGGATTTCCAAATTATTGAGCCTTGTTGTTAACGTTGGAGCTACGAGAAGCCCTTTGAGGTGTCATTCAATCTCTAAAAATGGAATTGGCCATATGGAGGATCAATGTTTTGATCTTCATCCTTGTTAGCATCGTGGGAAGCATAATCATTCTTTAGATAAATGTTCAAAACTGAAGAAATTTGCAAGATTAAATATCCACTATGGATGGATCAATTCTTGGTGATGGCCATCAACAACCAACAAGATATATTGATCATATAGAAGAAATCAATCTCAAGTAATGACACATCTTGTAGTAGAAAGTCTTTCTGCTTCTCACCTTACACCTAGAAAGGGGGGATATCGTGGATTGACAAGTTTTAAAGCCCTATCAATAAGACATATTTCTCACTAAATAGACTTTTGTACTGCAAGAACAAGCGATCTTGAGCCACATCTAGAACCAGCTCCAGGAGCCAGAGAAAGAGTTGAAGTTGTAGCCAAGAGACAAATATAGAGCCATGTTTCATATTATTCCATTAGTTTGTGGTCATCTTAAACCACCATCTACCATTGGTTTGTAGTCATCCAAAACCACCATTTAGTAGAATACATTAGCTTCTATTGACCATTAGTTTGTGGTCATCCTAAACCACCATCTATCATTGGTTTGTGGTCATCCAAAACCACCCATTTAATAGAATACATTAGCTTCTGCTAAGCAGGTTTGTGGTCATCTTAAACCACCATATATCATTGGTGTGTGGTCATCCAAAACCACCCATTTAATAGAAGACATCAACTTATTCTATCCAACTCTATGGTCCTCCTAAAACCACCACTTGTTTTGAAGTCATACAAAACCACCAATTTAGAGAGCTCTTTAGAGATTGGTTTGACCATTTCTAGCTATCCATTTCCATATTTTATCTCACTTTGAGAAAGATTCTTGGACACACAAAATTGCTTCAAATTAAGGGGGTGAATGTTGGAAACCTAATCCTTAGGGTTAGTTATATTATCTATATTTAATATTCGACACATTCACGATAGGTGAATATGAAAAGTCACATGTAAATACAAAAACTAATGAGGAATCCAAGATACCTCTCGGAATATGAAACCAAAGGTCACATCATTGTATTATATGTGTACATTCTTAATGAAAGTGTGCATTCACACTAATATTTATTTGTCTCTACCTATCTTTCATTTGGTTGGGTAGTCTAACACAAGTGAACATTGCTTTCATTAATAAAGATATTGCTACTGTGATATTTTTGTATCTACAATTGTCTATTGTTGTGGTAATTATGTCTATTCATATTTAAATCTTGTTTTATTTTGTTATTTATGCTAAATTTCTGATTGTGTTATTAAGATACATAACATCTGGTATTAGAGTACTTTCCTAAGCTAAACAAATTATATTTTTTTAAAGGCTAGAGATGTGTTTTGATGTCTATATATAACACAATGATCTATCATTTAGAAGGTAAAATTACAGTTGGGGAAGCATACACATAGAGAATACAATTGGTACTTAGTCACATTTGTTGGACACTGTTGTAACCTCTATCGACACCCCTTCTAATAGTACTACATCAGACACCACCGGTATACAAAATTTCACTTCCATGTACCCTTGGGTATATCAAAAGTCCCCTAGGAACTGGAAAACAACCTTTGATATTATCAACCATCTTTCTTCTAGTGCCACCGAGCATAATGGTTGGGAAGATTACTTTCTAGTACCTGGGTAGTTAGGTAGTATGGTTGAGGGAGTACTCACGCCTCCTTAGTCAAATCCTTAAAATATTGGGCCAAGTACTATTGTTGGACCCTGCAAGTATATTAGAGAGTTATAGCACCTAACACTCCCTTATCCTTATGACCTTGTAATCTCATTACATGCACACACACACACACACACACACACACACACACACACATAGAGAGAGATAGTATAGGTTTTTCCTACACCCTTATTTCATCACAATCCTTGCACTATGTTGATCATCAAATTGGAGTTTCTTTTTTACTAGCTAACCTATTTAATGACACTCTTTCCATCATCATCTTCATACCCCTTCTCAACCAATTTCTTCTAACATGCAGTTAGTCTTAGACAAGCACTAATCTATCTTTGACATTCCCAAAGGACTATGTCCTTCCAATGGTGAGCATTATCATTCCATTCCACTCATACCTAGTAGCCTCCCACCCAATGTATTCTTTTACCACCATCCATTTTCCCTAATAATTGAAATTGAAAAGATCATTCACGAATTTCTAGCTTCTAGTGTCATTCGCCTTAGTACCAGTCCCTATTCTTCCCAGTTGTTATGGTCCTCAAGAAAGAAGAAACTCGACGCATGTGTCTTGACTTTTGTTCCTTAAACAAGTTGACAACTAAGGACAAGTTTCCCATTTTTATCATTGATGACCTTCTGGATGATATCAAGTATGATCACTTATTTACCAAACTTGATCTCCACTCAAGCTATCGTCAAATTAGCTAGAAGGAGGTAGATATTCACAAAACTAATTTTCGCACTCATGAAGGCCAATATGAGTTCTTGGTGATTCCCTTTGGCCTTTTCAATGCACCCTCCACCTTTCAAAGTCTCATGAATACAATATTTAAACCCTTTATACATAAATTTGTCCTCACCTTTTTTGATGACATCTTGATTTGCATTAAAACTTGGCCATGCCATCTATCTCATCTGGATTAGGTCCTATGAATCCTTAAAGATCATCGACTCTTTATTAAAATGTCCAAATGTTCCTTTGGTGTCTCTGAAGTAGAATATTAGGCCATATTGTTAGTCAGGAGGGTGTGTGTGTGTGTGGATCCAAAGAAAATTGTAGTAATGAAGGATTGAACTCACTCTAAAACTCTTAAAATCCTCAAAGGGGTTTTGGGTCTCTCATGATAATACAAAAAGTTCATTCGGAACTATGGTAAGATTGTAGTCGCACTCGTAGATTTTCTAAAAAAAATCTTTCATTTGGAATGATGCAACATAAAAGGATTTCCAAGACTTAAAGGAGGCTATGTATACCACTCGTGTACTCTCATTTCCCAACTTTGCTAAAACCTTTATCATTGAATGTGATGCCTCGGGTAAAGGCTTTAGTCCTCATGCAAGAAGTCATACCATTGGATTTTACTAACAAACAACTCTGTGAGTGGAACTTGGGGAAATAAACTTACGAAAAAGAGATGATGGCCATATTGCATACCATGGACATATAATTTGCTGATGTTTTGAGTAGCATCAGAAGATATTCCACAAGAAAGAATAATAACAAACCCAGAACAAGTCAACCCAGTTAAATTGACCTAGTCAAAAGGTCAAGTAGGCTCAGTTAAGGGAAAAATGACCCAGTCAAGAAGACAAGTTGGACTAGTAAGAAAAGTGACCTTTTCTAGTATAAATATAAGTGAAGTTGGATCATTTGCAACATAACAAATCACTCAAGCAAGAGAAAAGTGCACAGATGCAAGAGAGACTATCTAAGGGTTCAAGGAATCATTGTGAAGACATCTTTTGGGGTTTTCTATATTTCTCTCTCTTCTCTTCTTCGGGTTAAGAGGCTATTTTGTATCTTTCTTGTATTGTTATTCTGTAACTAGTGTCGGGCACTAGGTTAGACTTAGTATCTTATTGAAGAATCTTATCTGGAGAAATTTGTTGGGTTTTCACCATGAGAGGGTTGTTCTAGGGTAAAATTGTGTCTATTGTGAATGTGTTTCTTTCAGTGATCCTTTATATGCATGCAGTTTATGTTTATGCAATAAATAAGTAAATATCATCAAACTCCTAAGAAAAATCAACTTCGTATCACAGCGGGACTGAATAGAATCCACTACCAGTGAAAATACAGGAACTAGGGATTCCAAGTTTGAAGACTTATCTCCATAGATTGGACTTGAAAATGGTATCTTGGAAATCCCTTTAGTAGGGCAGACTTGTCTGTGGAAGCAAAACTTAGTTCTGTGAAGTTTCAATTTTGACCTAATTTCTATCGAAATCAAGGAATTAGGGTTTCCAGTTTTGGACCTTTTTGGACATACATTAGATTTGATTGCAAATTAGAACATGCCCTAGCAGAACACATTTATCTATGGAATCATAGCTTAGTTTGGAGAATTTTTCAATTTTTGATCTAACTCTACTAGGGGTTAAGAATTAAAGGTTCCAGTTTTGAGCACTTCTACCCATAGATTGGGTTCGAACTTGGCATTCTTGAAAGCGACCTAGGAGGGCACATCTATCAATGGGGGCCATTTTCAATATCTCCAAACTTCAATTTTGACCTAGCTCCTGCTAGGGTTTCCAAGTCATATTTTCATATTCTGCCAGAATAACGTCTAGTATGAAAGACAATGGTGGTTCTAAGGACATGACATCTCAAGAGAAAAACAAGGATCTTTCAAAGGTTGAATGCTTCCATTTCCATGGATATGGACACTATACTTTCCACTGTTCTCAAAAGAAATCTTAATAAGAAGAGAAACACAAGTGAAAATCAGCCCAGTTCAAACTCAGAAGAAGAAGGAAATTTCAAAGGCCAAATGTTGATGTTGAAGAATACTGATAGAAGACTAGTATTAGAGAACATGAAGGATATGTCCAAGATCATATGCTACAACTATGACCAGTTGGGATACTATGCAAGAAAGTGCACTCAAGAGAAAAAAAAGAGAGAAAACATCATGCACATGCAACACACATGGATGATTCTCCATTATATAAGAAGAATAAGGAGACATTAGATGAAGAATTTGTCCTTTAAAAGGAGCAGTGTTCGGTTAGTAGATAGTGGTCCTTCTAAGCACTTGACATGCTACAAAAATTCTTCAGAAATAACTTGGAAACAATTGCAAGAATAAAGTTAAAGAGTAGGAGAATCTTCCTACTAGCTAGATTTAGATGAAGCAGATAATATACTCTTGGAAATAATGTCAATGGATATTTCCAAACTATGAAGGTAGATCCAAGGTGATCTTGGAACTAGTGCATCCAAAAGACATGAGGACCAAGGATGAAGACTTCAACACATGGACCAGATAATCCATGCAGGAGATAAAATAATTAGTAGTACATAGCTCAGATTAGTCATGAAGGAATACATGTCTCAAATGTTGGTTAGTCAAGGTACATGACTCAGATAGCAAGGGGCTACTATATCTCATGCATAATGCAGATACATGAGAAACGTTACAGTCAGGAGTGTTGGGGAGTAGTTAAATACTATCAGTATACCTCAAATAATAGTTAAAGTTCTCCGATATTATCGGATACTCGAGTGACTTAATGTTAGGACTATTGGGGAGAAGTCAACCTATTGGAGAGGTCAGATAGCCATATATTTGGATAGTGGGATACACTGTAATAGAAAATAAGAAAGAAGACACTTTGGAAGTGGTCAGGCCTTGGAGAACATCACAAATAATGGAAATATCATGGAGAACTTCTCTAGATCATAGAAGATTCTAGAAGTCAACAAATAGAAAGCAAGTGTTGAATGTCATGAACATAAGAATACCTTCCTCGCTAAGAGGGAGTGTTGGTGTTTTGAGTTGCATCGAAAGATAATCCACAGGAAAGAATAATAACAAACCCATAACAAGTTGTCCCAGTTAAATTGACCCAGTCAAATGGTCAAGTTGGATCAGTTAAAGGGAAAAATGACTCAGTCAAGAAGACAAGTCGACCCAATAAGAAAAGTGACCTTTTCTAGTATAAATATAAGTGAAGTTGGTTCATTTGCAACATAACAATTCACTCAAGAAAGAGAAAAGTGGACTGACCCAAGAGAGACTGGCTAAGGGTTCAAGGAAGCATTATGAAGACATAATTTGGGGTTTTCTATATTTCTCTCTCTGCTCTTCTTCGGGATCAGAGGTTATTCTATATCTTTCTTGTATGATTATTTTTTAACTATTACCAGGCATTAGATTAGACTTTGTATCTTGTTGAAGAATCGTATCTAGAGAAGTTTGCTAGGTTTTTTTCGTGAGAGGGTTTTCCTAGGGTAAAATTGTTGATGTATTTGTAACTTCATAAGATATTATGATGTATATTATCATTGTATGTTGTTTACCCCATTGGAGATGTGTTTACCTCCTTGCAGGATGTCTTAATTGTGTCTATACCTTGAGGTACAACCTTTGTTGTAAGTCAGGGAAATAGTCCCAAGTGTAACATCATGTAATGTGTATTGGTAGTCTCTCTGGGAGAATTCGACCCTATTAGGGAAGACAAGTTGGCCCCAGTATTATGTTTGGTCAATCCCTTGAAAGGTATAAGTAGGGAGGCTCTATCCCTCATTTATACACACTACACACTCTCAAGTTCGCATGAGAGAGAAAGAGAGACAAATGGAGGAGAGATAGATAGATGTTGAATACTTCTTATTACTTCTTTTGATCATCTTACTATTCTAAGGAACTTTGCGGGGTTTTCTCCTTTATGGCTTCCTCGGTGAAAATATTTGTGTCTTGTGTATCTCTTATATCTTATGCATCTAACTATGCTTTTTATTCTTTCGGACAAAGATCCTAATCAAGCTAATAAGATTTATAAAAACTAACATGGTATCAGAGCCTCTCTGAAAAAGGGCACTGTGCAGCTGCAGAAACTAGGGTGTCCTAGTTAAAGGTGTTCTCTCCACAAATCATCAAGAAAAGAGGGTTAGGATAACTCGCCTCAATAGGGCACATATTTTGGTGGAAGTGGTTTCAGATCTGAAGAAGTTTCATTTTTTACCTTGTCACTGGTGCCAAGAGGAACTAGGGCATCATGTTTTGGAGGCTTCCCACCTCAATCTTTAGAAAGTGACCTTGCTGAGAAACTCGCCTCAAGGAGGTGCCTCTTTCTGTCCAAACAAAATTCCCAAACTCCAAGTTTGGAAAATTAGGGTTTCTCTAACAAACCCTAGGTCATCCAACTCCGGGACCTAGGCCCGACACCTCAAATTGGTAAGATCTAAATCTTTTCTATTTCCATTTGAGGTTCCCATTCTAAAAGATGAATCATCATACTGAGCTCGAGGATAAGTTTCGAGGGGCTCATAACTTTCGAGCATGGAAGTACATAATCTCCATGATCCTTGAAGAGAATGATTTGGATCAGTATATCAATGGAGAAGTTCCAAAACCATAGGGAGATGATGCTAAGGCTGCTCATAAGAGAAGAATGTCTAAGGCTAAGAGAATCATTGCATATTCTATTAAGGATCACCTCATCCCCCATGTGTATTCATTCAAGACACCGAAGGAAGTGTATGATGCTTTGACAAAGATGTTATAAGGAAAGAACATCAAACAAAAGATGACTTTCAGGAACCAATTGAAGAATGTGAAGATACGTAACTTCGATACTATACATTCTTACTTCACAAGGGTTGCTTAAATCAAAGAACAACTTCAATTGGTTGAAGAAAATGTCGAAGAAGGAGAAATTGTAATGACTACCTTGAATGGTCTCCCTAGATAATGGGACTTATTCATTCAAGTAATTTGTGCAAGAAGGAATCTGACCTCTTTCAGCAGACTCTGAGAAGAATGTGCACAAGAAGAAGTTAGACTCATGACAAGAGAAGAAAAGATGGGATCAACTGACGATCAAGCTCTCACAGTTCACACCAGGAAGAACTTCAAGAAGAATGAGAAGAAGGAGAACTTTCATCACAACAAGAAGAAGGAAAAGAAACAAAAGAAGACTAAAATAGTTACTTCAAATGTTCAATGATATACTTGCGATGAAAAGGGACACTTTGCAAGAGATTGTCCCATTAGGAAAAGGAGACACTATGCTCATATTTCCGAAGATGATGAAACAACAAACAAAATATTCATATGGGAGAAGGATTATATAGAAGAAGAGTATGTGCTAATATCAACACTTACTGGCACTATATCATATGATTGTCTTGTGGATAGTGGATCTTCTAAAGATATGAGGAGATACAAGGAATCATTCATTAATATGTCTAAACATGACTCAACTCACAACGTAAAACTTGAAGATGATTATCAATATCCCATAAAAGGGAGTGGAGAAGCTTCATACAAGCTTGAATCCGTAAAATATTTAACGATGAAGGACGTGCTATATGTTCTAGGATTGAAGAAGAATATTCTCTCCATTTTTGCATTAGATGCAAAAGCGATTAGTGTTTCTTTTGTCGATGGCCAAGTTCTGATGTGGCCCATAGGAAAGACAATAAAGGATGTAACAATGGTTGGAGAAGAAGACAGAGGCTTGTAAAAGTTGAAGGAATAGACTGAACAAGCACTGGTTCATGAGTCAACTGAACCAAGTGACTATAGCATAGAAGACATGCACATGTGCACTAGAGAGCACTACAGATGGCAAGGAAAGAAGTCTTGAGACTGCCAGAGATCCAAGCAAAGCATGGCAACATTTGCAAAGGATGTGTACAAGGAAAGAATGAGAATAAGACATTTCCTAGCAATGAGAGCAAGGCTAAAGGAATACTGGAGATAGTACACTCAGATGTATGTGAACCCATGTCCTCTAATTCATTAAGCGAGTATGTGTACTATGTTTTCTTTATAGATGATTTCTCATGTAAGACTTGGATATATTTCTTGAAAGTGAAAAGTGAAGTTTTTAGTAAGTTCAAGGAATATAAAGCCTTGGTCGAGAACCAAACTGATAGGAATATCAAGACTCTATGGTCAGATAATGGTAGAGAGTTCACTTTGGAAGAATTCAAGGAAATCTATAGAGAGTCTGGGATTAAGAGGGAGTTGAGCACTCCATACAATCCTGAACATAATGGGGTTGTAGAATGAAAGAACCTAACCATCATGGATGTAGAAAAAGTTATGTTGCATGACCAGGATATTCCTATGCACCTTTGGGCGGAGGCAGCAAGAACAACTGTGTATGTACATAACTGTACTCCTCATCGAGTACTTGACAATAAGACTCCCGACGATGATTTCTTAGGATAGAAACCAAAATTCAGACACCTAAGAATACTTTGCTTCCCGATGTACATACATATCCCAAAGGAGAAAAGGACCAAGCTCGATCTTTCTAGGAAGAAGGGTATATTCGTAGGGTACGATGATACATCAAAGTACTACTGTATATAATTCCTAGGATTCAAGAATATTGATATCAGTAGAGATGTAACCTTTGATGAATACTCGACATACTTCAGATCCAGGAGGACACCCATTTAGGAGGACAAGGAACCTGAAGAGACGAGAGTCTAAGATATGGAAGTTGGAGAAGCAATTCTAGAGAACCATGAAGATCACGATATGACAAAACCATAAGAGTTGGTAGAGACATTCCTTGAGAAGGACTCCCACAAGAGGAAACCAACATGGGCATAGGAGCTCATATGAGAAGATGAAAGGTATGGCACTCTAGAAGGAATACATAGAGAGAGTAAAAGGGAAAATCCCTACAATAGCTATGTGGCTCTACTATGTGACATCATTAATAGAGAATCTTCCACCTATGAAGAGGATACAAAAAAGAAAGAATAGAAAGATGATATGACCGAGGAATATCAGTCAGTCATGAAGAATGATGTCTAGGAGCTAGTTCTGAGGCCATAAAAGAAATCTATCGTGACTTCAAAATGGATCTACAAGATCAAGCTTGCTGTAGATGGCAGCATCATGAAATATAAGGTGAGAATATTGATAGCACGAGGATTCTCTCAGAAAGAAGACATAGAATATGAAGAGACATTTTCACTCATGGCAAGGTACACTTCCATTAGGACCATACTCGGTTTGGTAGCAGTTATGAAATGGAAAATACACCAGATGGATGTCAAGATAACGTTATTGAATGGTGTAGTCAAGGAGGAAGTGTACGTGGAACAACCATTGGGGTTCAAGACACATGACATGAAGACCCATGTGTGAAAATTGAAGAAGGCCTTATATGGATTTAAACAAGCACCAAGGACATGGTACATCAGGATGGATAACTTCCTGATGAGATTAGGATTTACCAAGAGTAAAGCAGATTCCAATATTTAATTCAAGGTTGAAGACAGAAGACCAACAATACTCCTGTTATATGTCGATGACTTGTTTCTAACATGCAAAGATGAACTCATTAAATATGCAAAGAGGAGACTTGCTATAGAGTTCGAGATGAAAGACCTAGGAATGATTCACTACTTCTTAGGAATGGAGGTGTGGCAGAGTGCAGATGGGATATTCCTTGGTCAAGGAAAATATGCAGTGGAGATTATGAAGAGATTCAAAATGTTGGACTACAAGGAAATGGACACACCTGTGGCATCTAACTTGAATCTTCTTGGTGATTATTCATTTGATACGATTGATGCCATGATGTATCGTCAGATGATTGGCTCACTGATGTATCTGATGAATACGAGACTAGACATACGCTTTGCGATGAACACCTTGAGCCAGTTCCTAATGTATGCAAGACATGTTCACTTGATAGCTGTAAAGCATATACTGAAGTACCAAAATGATAAATTGGATTATGGGCTCAAATATGATGCAAAATTAGAATATTATCCTACACAGTTATCTTGATTCAGATTGGGAAGGTAGCAATACTGATAGGAAGAGCACCTTAGGTTGCTACTTCAGTTTGGGATTTGGCATGATCTCCTGTTTCATCATGCAGAAATAATATGTGGCATTGAGTACAACCGAGGCAAAGTATGTTGCCACTTGCTCGACTAGTTGCAATGCAATGTGGATTCGAAAGCTACTGCCTAACTTGCTAGATATCCAGTTGGATGTGACTAGTATCTTCTGAGACAACCAAAGTTGTGTGAAGTTGTCAGAAAATCCTGTGTTCCATGACAAGGCGAAGCACATCGAGATCAAGCTCCACTATATTAGGGATATGGTGCATAGAGGAGAAGTGAAGCTCCATTAGGTGGCAACAGATGATTAGATAGTTGATGTGTTGACCAAGCCTCTTCTGAGAGTGAAGTTTGAGTACTTTAGAGAAAGACTTGGTGTGATATAGATCGAGATCACCTGAAAGAGGGAGTGATGTGTTCTAGCATAGCTATAGAAACAGGTTGTCTAAGCATAAAATCCTAGTGAAGTTGGTAGGTTACTCAAGCGTAATCAGTCCTGTAGGTTGTCCTTGGATGTAATCAGTCCTGGCGAAGCTCGCAGGTTATCCTTGGATGTAATAAACCTTGATATGTTACAAACCCATAATATCTCACATGGGAAATGAGATAGGTTGTCAAAGTGGGAAAATTCCTGGTGAAGTAGGATGCTTGGACGTAATCAATCATATAGGTTGTCCTTGGATGTAATTAGTCTTGGTCAAGCTCGTAGGTTATCCTTGGACGTAATTAGTCCTGGTACAGGTTATCCAAATGTAAATATGAGCCCTGGTGTGGTACGCAGGTTATTGAGATATAATAAGTCCCGTGGGTTGTTTGAGTGTAAAAAGGAGACCTGGTGTGGTATGCAGGTTACTCAGACGTAATACACCACGAAGGTTGTTTGAACGGAAAAGATCCTGGATGTAGGTTGTTTGGTTGTAAGCATTCCTTACATATATATCTATATATGTTTGTTCCCATGATAAGATGATAAGGTCATGAAGCACGTGAGGTGCACCTAGGGGGTTCTCTTATAGAATGTAGATTGACCATGGATGCTCTATGTGTTTTGTTTTGTTTTGTGCAGGACACAAGAGATGATCGGGATACTATGAGATGAAGGTGGAAGATGCAAGTTATTGCCATGGAAATGTAAAGAAGGTCTTGTATATTTCCTATGTGATGGCTTGCTTGAGATGTGATGAAGACCTGGTTGATCACTAGGCCTACATCCAACATGAAAAAGGGTTGGATCTGTAGAAAATTTCGATGAAAGATAATATTGTTCGATGATCAATAATAATATTATGATGGCAACAACTATGATTATGACTTTGTGACTCCGTGATGAAGACTTGACCAGATGTGTTGAAGACTGTGAAGAATGAGAATACCTTCCTATTTAAGAGGGAGTGTTGATGTATTTGTAACTTTAGAAGATATTCTGATGTATATTATCATGGTATGTTGTTGTACCCCCATTGGAGATGTGTTTACATCCTTGTGGGATGTCTTGATTATGTCTAGACCTTTAGTTACAACCTCCGTTGTAAGTTGAGGCAATAGTCCCCAGTGTAACATCATGTAATGTGTATTTGGAGTCTCTTTGGGCGAAGTCGGCCCTGTTAGGGAAGACAAGTGGGCCCTAGTCTTATGTTTGGTCAGTCACTTGAAAAGTATAAATAGGAAGGCACTCTCCCTCATTTATACACACCACACACTCTCAAGTTCGCATGAGAGAGACATAGAGACAAAGGGAGGAGAGATAGATAGTTGATGAATACTTCTTATTACTGCTTTTTATCATCTTACTATTCTGAGGAGGTTTGTGGGATTTTCTCCTTTATGGTTTCCTTGGTGAAAAGATTTGTGTCTTATGTATCTCTGATATCTTATGCATCTAGTTGTACTTGTTATTATTTCAAACAAATATCCTAATCAAGCTAATAAGATCTAGAAAAACTAAGAAAAATTGTATCTACTGTGAATGTGTTTCTTTCAATGATCCTTTATATGCATGCAATAGATAAATAAATAACATCTAACTAATAAGAAAAATCAACATAATTTCGATACCTACTTGGGAAACATTTCGAGAACAAAATCGATCATTGCATTCTAAAATAGTTTCTCAAATAAAGAACTTCATCCCCTGAGCAATAAAATTGGGTCACTAAAATGTTGGGATATGACTATGAGATAATTTACTGGAAGGGAAATAAGATTGTGATAGTAGATTCTCTCTCTCGACACTTTGAAGAAGGTTCACTCTTTTCCCTCTCCTTCATCATTGCAGGTTGGTTGAATTCCATTTTTAATTAATGGTTGATGAATCCCTTGCTTGCTACCATGATCCAACAACTTCAATAGGAACCCCATGCATATATAGGATACACTTGGAACAATGATGAGTTTTTTTATAAATTACATCTATATTTTCATAAGAAACCATCATTGATATCACAGGTTCTCTTTGAGCTACATTCATCCCCCATATATAGTCATTCAAGATTTCATAAAATATATGAAGGGATCAAACGATCATTTTTTTAGGAAGGAATGAAAAAGGAAATATGCACATTTGTGGTTGAATGTGTCACTTACAAAGACATAAATGGGAGAGTGTGAAATGAGTCCATGTCAAGTTCAATCACTTCCAATTCTAATTGCAACATGGATTGCCATTTCTATGGATTTCATTATGGGGTTACCAAAATACGACAATAAGTTTGTAATCATGGTTGTGGTTTATTACCTTTCTAGATATGCTCATTTTTTTCTCCTACAACACGTTTTCAAGGCCTCTATGGAAGCTCAATTCATCATTGATAATATCTTCAAACTCCATTATATGCCATAGACTAGTGCCATGGATTGTGAACCCACCTTCGCTAGCAATTTTTAGCAAGAATTACTTTGGTTCCATGGCACTGAAATAGACATCAACACTATCTATCCCCCTAAATGAATGGTCAAACTAAATTTTTCAGTAAGCGTTTGGAAGAATATTTCAGTGCTTTACTTAAGAGAGGAAATCCCAATGGGATCAATGGCTACCTTTAGCAAAATGGTGGTATAATACAACTTATCATACTGCCACTTGAATCACTCCTTTTGAAGTTTCCTATGGAAAATATCCTTGACACAGGTTGTTCAGATGTAATAAGTCTTTGAGGTTGATCTAGAATGTAAAATTCATGATGCAGCAGGTTGTTTGGTCGTAATCACTCCTTACATATATATCTATATATGTGTGTTCTAATGCTAAGATGATAAGGTCACGAAGCATGTGAGGTGCACTTAGGGGGTTCTCTGATAGAACACAGATTTTCCGTGGATGATTTGTGTGTTTTGTTTTATTTTGTGCAGGACAAAAGAGATGATATGGATAGGACAAGATGAAGGTAGAAGATGCAGGTTATTTCTGTGGAAATTTAAAGAAGGTCCTGGACAGTTCCTACATGATGGATTGCTCGAGATGTGATGAAGATTTGGTTAAGGACTAGGCCTACATCCAACATGAAAAAGGGTTGGCTCTATAGAAACTTCTGATTACAGATAATATTGTTCGACGATCAATAATAAGATGGTGATGGAAACAACTATGATGATGACTCTATGACTCCGTGAAGATGACTCTGTGATGAACACTTGACCAGATGTGTTTATGACTATGAAGAGAGAGAATACCTTCCTAGTTAAGAGGGAGTGTTGATGTATTTGTAACTTTGAAAGATATTCTGATGTATATTATCATTATATGTTATTGTACCCCCATTGAATATATGTTTACCTCCTTACGGGATGTCTTAATTGTGTCTAGACCTTGAGGTACAACCTCTGTTGTAAGTCGAGGCAATAGTCCCCAGTGTAACATCATGTAATGTGTATTTGGAGTCTCTCTGGGAGAAGTCGGCCCTGCAAGGGAAGACAAGTGGGCCCCAATCTTATGTTTGGTTAGTCACTTGAAAGGTATAAATAGGGAGTCACTCTCCCTCAATTATACACACCACACACTCTCAAGTTCACTTGAGAGAGAAAGAGAGACAAAGGGAGGAGAGAGATAGTTGTTGAATACTTCTTATTACTTCTTTTGATAATATTACTATTCTGAGGAAGTTTGCGAGTTTTTCTCCTTTATGGTTTCGCCAGGAAAAAGATTTGTGTCTTGTGTATCTTTGATATCTTATGCATCTAGCTGTACTTGTTATTATTTCAAACAAATATCCTAATCAAGCTAATAAGATCTAGAAAAACTAACAAAAGTTGTATCTACTGTGAATGTGTTTCTTTCAATGATCCTTTATATGCATGTGATTTATGTTTATGCAATAGATAAGTAAATAACATCTAACCCATAAGAAAAATCAACATAATTTTGATACCTACTTGGGAAACATTTCGAGATCAAAACCGATCATTGCATTCTAAAATAGTTTCTTGAATAAATAACTTCATCCCCCAAGCAATAAAATTGGGTCACCAAAATGTTGGGATATGACTATGAGATAATTTACTAGAAGGGAAAGAATATTGTGGTAGTAGATTCTCTCTCTCGACACTTTGAAGAAGGTTCACTCTTTTCCCTCCTTCATCATTACAGGTTGATTTAATTCCATTTTTAATTAATGGTTGATAGATCCCTTGCTTGCTACCATGATCCAACAACTTCAATAGGAACCCCATTCATATCTAGGATACACTTGGAACGATGATGCATTTTGTTATAAATTACAACTCTATTTTCATAAGGAACCATCATTTATATCACAGGTTCTCTTTGAGCTACATTCATCCCTGTAGAAGGAGCAAGTTGATAAGTCGACTTGAATGATCAGCCGACTAAGTCGATGAGCCGACTTAGTCGATCAACCAAATAAGTCGGTCGGCCGACTAAACTAGAGATTAGGTCGACCACCTAAGGGCGTGTCAGTTCACTGAACCGACAGGTAGTTATTTTGTAACCATTCTGTAATCATATATATTAGGCTGTTGATCCAGATGAGAACTCAGTTCAGTTCTCTGTGTTGTATGGACTCATTCTTATAATATAATCTGTTAATTCACCTACTTGTTCTTATCTCTTGTCTCTATTTTATATGTATGTTTTAGTATGTATTATTGGTAACCTTATGTGATCTGTGAGATTACAACATTGGTTCCGTTGCCGGGAACCAATGAACCTGATGTTCGACCTGTGAAGAAAAGGCCATATAAACTAGCTCACAAATACAAAGAGATAGTCAAAAAGGAAATTGATAACATGCTTGCAACATGCATCATCTATCCTATTGACCAATCAGAATGGGCAAGTCTATCAGCAGACTCGACAGACTTGACAAGGGATTCAGGCATTAGAAAGCAGGAAAACCACTGAGGAAGCACTCGGAAAGACAATAGAAGAACAAATAGTGCTTGAAACAGCCAAAATGGCAGAAACTCTGGGCCGAGATGCAAGAATGGGCCTATCTTAACAAAAAGGCCACTCCAACTGTAGAAAAAATCAAATACAACACCATATTCAACTATGTGAATGCACCGATCATGGCCAGCTTCGGTGGCACCAAAGAAACTGCTATCAAATTCATCATCAGTCAGTACCACAATGGCCGGTTCTACTTTGACATCTCGGTCGACATCTTTGGGGAAGTCATCTCCAAGCTGACCGGTCTCTCCAATGAAGGAAACCCAGTACTAGTCGCTATCAAGGAAGGACTGGTCGAAGAGATCACTGGGTCATCTTCGGGTAAGAACTCCAAGGGGTTGATGATTAGCCAAATCACAACCCAAACGCCACATATTGTGGCCAAAATAATAGCAATCACACTCACCCTGGCAGGTCGAGGCAGCGACCTCAAGCTAGACATGCTCGAAGCTGTCGACACCATTGCGACAGATGGGAGGATATATAGATGGGCTGAATATGTCGTCGACATGGTCAAGACCATCTGTGAAAGATGTCAAGAAATGGGGGGAATCATCAAGTTTCCCTCCTTAATCTTATGGATAGTCATGTACCACATTTTCCCGGAGGGGAACCCAATCTTTCAGGAACCGTTGAGGTTCCACATGTGGAGATTTAAGCCATTCTCCTAGAGAGGCACTTTGTAGGAACTGGAAAATGGGAAGGTCTTGTTGGAGAACTGGCTCCAACAGCTCAAAGTCCACACGACTAGATGGAGGGTGCCTGAAATGTCAATGAGCCGACTAAGTCAATGAGCCGACTAAGTCAGTCGGCTGACTAAACTAAAGATTAGGTCAACCACCTAAGGTTGTGTCGGTTCACCGAACCGACAGGTAGTTATTTTGTAACCATTATGTAATCATATATATTAGGCTATTGAGCCAGATGAGAACTCAGTTCAGTTCTCTGTGTTGTATAGACTCATTCTTATAATATAATCTGTTAATTCACCTACTTGTTCTTATCTCTTGTCTCTATTTTATATGTGTGTTTTAGTATGTATTATTGGTTATGTGATCTATGAGATTACAACAATCCCCCATATATAGTCATTCAGGATTTCATAAAATATATGAAGGGATCAAACGATCATTTTTTTAGGAAGGAATGAAGAAGTAATTATGCACATTTGTGGTTGAATGTGTCACTTGCAAATACATAAAGGGGAGAGTGTGAAACCTCCATGTCAAGTTCAATCACTTCCAATTCTAACTGCAGTATGGATTGCCATTTCTATGGATTTCATTGTGGGGTTACCAAAATATGACAATAAGTCTGTAATCATGGTTGTGGTTTATTACCTTTCTAGATATGCTCATTTTTTTCTCCTACAACACATTTTCAAGGACTCTATGGTAGCTCAATTCATCATTGATAATATCTTCAAACTCCATTCTATGCCATAGACTATTTCCATGGATTGTGACCTCGCCTTCACTATCATTTTTTAGCAAGAATTGCTTTAGTTCCAGGGAACTGAAATAAACATCAACACTATATATTCCCCCAAAATGAATGGTAAAACTAAATTTGTCAGTAAGTGTTTGGAAGCATATTTCAGTGCTTTACTTAAGAGAGGAAATCCCAATGGGATCAATGGTTACCTTTAGCAGAATGGTGGTATAATACAACTTATCATACTGCCACTTGAATCACTCATTTTGAATTTTCCTATGGAATCCCTTTTTGATACTATCCTACTTACTGAGCATCTCTATGGTACATGAGGTTGAAAACACACTCACATACTAAGACCAACATTCTCCGCACTCTTAAGGATAATTTGGTAATAGGATGAAGCAACTTGATGATTTGAACATCATTCTGATTTCCATTTTGCAGAAGGTGAGCAAATATTTATTTTCCTACAACCCTATAAGTGTTGGGTATGTGTTATATTATTTGCATGACTACCCACTTTCTTGTGTGGGTTTGGGTTCTAGCCCCCAAATGAATTATGGGGGGCCATACCTCCTTGGATGGGGGCCATGGGGGATAGAAGACCCCCAAGGAAAAAAAATGTTTTTTAAACCCCGTTTTTTGGTTGTTTTTCGGACAATGAATTTTGACCCATTGTAATCTAATTTTGGTTTTGGAATTAGGGATTTGGAGGTTGGTGAATACCTATATATTGTATTGTTAAACAATTGAATTAATACAATGAAAAAATATAGAAATAGAGTGGTGAAGCTCTAAATTATGCTAGTTTTTCCCTTTCAGGTTTCCAAGGTAAATGTTTGTGTATTGTGTGTGAATTAGATTGTTTACTTTCTGTTTTTCTTAAGAATCATAAGCATTGTGACACTTAAACAGGTTTAAAACTTTCAGTTGTTATTAGAGTAATATTTGGCTTTAGGGGGAGCCTTTGTTGATGAGGGTTTAGCTCAGTTCTTGGGTCTACAATAAATTTCATTTCAGTGGACGATCTATAGGGGTGATTCTTTTTTTGAAAGAATGGATAGCAATATTAGAGTAGAATTAAAAAAAATTAATGGAAAAAAATTTGTGTATTGTGTGTGAATTAGATTGTTTACTTTCTGTTTTTCTTAAGAATCATAAGCATTGTGACACTTAAACAGGTTTAAAACTTTCAGTTGTTATTAGAGTAATATTTGGCTTTAGGGGGAGCCTTTGTTGATGAGGGTTTAGCTCAGTTCTTGGGTCTACAATAAATTTCATTTCAGTGGACGATCTATAGGGGTGATTATTTTTTTGAAAGAATGGATAGCAATATTAGAGTAGAAATAAAAAAAATTAATGGAAAAAAAATTGAGTTGTGGAAGCTCAAGATGGAGGATCTTCTAGTAGACAAGGAACAATGGGGGGGCATGGATCCATGTACAAAAATTACTGCTATATTGAAATAAGATTAGGATAAGTTAGATATATAGGTGAGGAGTATGATTCATCTTTATCTCTCATATTTAATACTATTGAATGTCTCTAGAGAAGACACTAAAAAGAAGTCGTGGGAGAAGTTACATAATCTGTATTAGTCAAAGTCCTTGGTAAATAAATTGTTTCAGCAAAAGAAACTATATCATCTTAGGATGGAACATGGTGTCTCTGTGACAGAGCATTTAAATGTGTTTAATACTCTGGTAAGTCAAATAACCTTGGTTTATATTAAGATGGAGGAAGAAGATAAGTGTATTACCTTGTTGTGTTCTCTACTAGATTCTTGGGATAATATTTTTGTAGAAATAGGTAGTACTACTCAGTCTATATTGAAGTTTCAGGATGTAGTTACATCCTTGTTATAAGAGGAAATGAGGATAAAATCCATGGAAAATCATAACACTGATGCCTTATCAGTGAAAGGTATTCTTAAAGATCGTAAAAATAGATCTACAAGTGGGGATCTAAATCTAGGGGAAGGTCTAAATATCTGGGAGAATCTTTGAAGAAATTATGTTTGAAGTGTAGTAAGGTTGGGAATTATAAGAATAACTCTAGATCAAAAAGTGTTGAAAGAGGTAAACGGTCAGAGGATACTCCATCCACAAAAGGAATTTCCTCCTATGAGAGGGGGGGGGGGGTGAATCAGTATTAAGCAATCTATTTACAACCGAGTGGATATCATGTTGGGAAAACACTTGACAACAGGTATCATTTTAAGCATAGTTTATTTTTAGTTTCAATATTGTTAACAAATGAAACAATTACTTTCGAGCATAATTCATTCTATGTTGCAAGCTCGTTAAAAAATGAAGCAAATACCTTGATCATTCTTCCAACTGATCTTCGAGCTTGTTAAAAACAATAAGGTGGTATTGAGATTACTTTTTTATCTTTTCATGCTCTAGTTAAAACATAAAAAAGATTTCCAGTGCTTTTGATACTATAGTCCTGCTCGTTAAAACGAAGCTAAAAGGTGTCGAGCTCAATCTTAGTTCTTTCTTGTGCTCATAAATACATGAGAATAAGTTATCGAGTTTACTTTTTATCACTTTTTTGGGCTCTTAATTTTTTTATGAAAAAGGAACCCCCTCGAGTTTTCTTTAAGATATTTTCAAACTCTCTAAATAGGAAAAGGTTGCCAAGCAAACTTGTTTCTTTCACGCTTGTAAAAGTATTTGAAAGGCCATTTATCCAGTGACAGTTTACCCCTTTTTTCGGACCATTTGGACTATTTACAAAAAGGGAATACGTTGGTCAATGATTGACTAAGAGAGTTATCATAAGAATTATTTTATACTTTTTCGGGCTTAGGGGAATAAATTTATGAAAAAAGTTTATTTCAGAGTCTTCTTTAAGTATTTTTTCAAACTCTCTAAACATGAAAAATCATAGAGTTTTCCTTCTTTGGACAAGTAAAACCATACATAGAAGGACCCTTATGGTACCGAAACCCTCCTTTCTCAGATTCATAAAACATGTGATATTGGAATTGTATGAAGAATGAGCTATATACCGAGCATCTGTTACCCTCATCAAGCTCACTAAATAATAAAGAGGCACTCATCAATCATGATGGGGAAAATGTGGGAAGGGAAGAGTATTTGAACATGTATTATTGGTATCAATTCGCTCATGAACATGACATCCTTTCCCCTTTTGTGTCAAGGTTGGGAAATCCGCTTGTTTGTCATTGATCACACCCCTCTATAAAGTCACATTGTGGTTATTGGTCTTTTGTTGAGACTATGATTCTAAGATACTTGTCATGTCATATGTTTAAGATAATCCTTCTATTGCATTCCACCTTGTTGCATCATAAGATAAATTCAACATGAGAAAATCCTTCTATTGTGTTTTCCAACTCTCCATTTGTCAAGCCTTCAATTGTGTCGAGCATCCTTGAGTCAGTCCCAAAGTCACTCCATACTCGGAATCACTTCAAAAGTATTTGTTCCTGTTTCATGTTGATGATGGGGGAAACATCATGGCCCTCCTTTGATTTGCCTATTCTTGTTGAATTCAAAACATTATCCAAGAATAAGAATTAGAAACCAGTTAGTACCTTGGGCCTACATGCATGAATGATAGGTTACCTCACTTTCAACAACAGGTTTAGATCATTGGCCTTTGATTGGAAGATTCCACTGAGTGTTCGTATTCAACTCATTAATTCACATTTGAGGGAATGTACCAGGGTACCTTGGGAATAATTGACATCAATGGTGATTTCCCTCGCACTTGTTAACAATATACCTCAAATATCAGTAATCAAGTGGTTTATACCATGTTTGATGCCAAAAAATCTATTCACATGGATAGCATTGTATCGTTCAAGTTTGGGATTAAGACCATGGGTTTCCTTTAGGCATATACTTGTGCTATTTTCCTTCCCCAGGTTGCGATGGAGTATTTTGTGTATGTATCATTTCCTAGATCTATAATGTATGTCTGGTGGCTATGCTCAAGATTTGGTTCATTATGACATAGATCTACAGTGTATATATAGTAGCTATGTCCATATTTGAGTCTTTTTGGCATGGATATACATTGTATTTTGGTAGCCATGACCTATTTTATTTGACATGGATCTACAATGTATTGGTCAACAACCATACCATGAGTCATTAAGCTACCTATCTCAGAGATGGTTGTACTGTGATTCCTTGGTTGTTGTTGACAGGTTTCCGACTGATGGCTTCCTTGCCTTAATCCTTATCTGACAAAGTATCTCAGATATCACTTCACTCTATCTTCATACCTTGGAAAGGAAATCTGTTACGTAGAAATTTCGTCATCACCATGATAAAGTAACATGTACCTTCAACCTTGCCATGATCCCTGACGTAATTTGCCAAATATTTACTAGAAGATAAGAATCATGAAGTTTTTTCCCTTCAAACGACTTACTTGGAAGCATTTTCGCAAGTTGCAGTGTGACAACGTGCGACACTCTGCATTTTGCAGGTTAATTTCTAGAAGCTCAAGAAAATTTTGCAGGTTTCTTTTATGCAGATTATGATTGCCCATAATTGTCGCAAGTTTCTCTTTAGTAGGTGTGACACTATCTATATGAAGGGAAAAAATAGAAGTTTCGAGAAGATTCTCAAAAGAAGCCCTCATGGATTCCTATCCCATCTGATTTGGATGGATCTCACTCACCTCCATACTCTTTCAGATCTCACCCTATCCTTCTCCCCTCATTCTCTCATCTCTTCCTTATCCCTTTTTCCCTATAAATGCAAGATCATTCCCATGGATGAGGGGGGAATATTTTGGTATCCAAATGTAGAAGGTTTTTACTAGTTTTTGAGTGTTGTGTTGTGACATTGGTAGCCACCCTTTGTTTAGCAAGGCAAAGGACCATTTGGAGGAAGCTAGCATTGCCGAGGAATTTAGTTGCAACTCTTTATCTTCATTATTTAATAATACAACAATACATTTTCTTTCTCATAATTATTTGTCATTAATATTTTTGTTTTCCTCCTTCACTATTACATAAGTTCTTATAGATTGCAATTATTTCTTCAGCTCTTTCTTGTCAATCCTTTCTTGCAACTATTCTACATGGATCTTGAATGGAATAGTGGAGCTAAAAGTTGAAGTGAGTCTTATATACATATTACACAAGTCAAATTACTCTTCCAATTGCATCTTTTGTTATCAAGAACTTAGGGAATGTTTTGTATTTTGTTTGTTTTTTTCTAATTCAAACGATTTGAGCTAGGGAGGCCAGTGTGTGTATGCCCATATCGGGTAATCCATAAACAAAAAAATACTAAGAAAATGAAAAATATGATAAAAAAAACATAATTAAAAAAAACAAAATTTTAAAAAATAGAAACAAATTACAAAAAAATGCAAATGGGGGTAGGGGGCAATTCTGGGAGTCACCCCTCTCCGCTTGGCCCACTCTCCTCTCCACTCCCCTTCTTCTCCCTCTCCCCCATTCTTTGTCTATTTACCCCTTACAATCACCACGAGAGGGGTATGGTATGAGAGGGAAGGCATGAGCGATGAGGGAGAGGAGTGGAGAGGGGACACTATGGGGGGAGGAGTGGGGGGAAGGGAACCACCCACTTCCACCATTTGCATTTTTTTTGTATTTTGTGTTTCTTATTCAATTTTAATTATAATTTAGTTTTTTTGGTGTGCTTTTAAATTATATTTTTGATTTTTTACAATTAATTTTGTTATTTTCAATTGTGTATTTTACATCGTTTAAAAAATATATATTTTTGTAAGTAATTTGTTTTTTTAATTGTGTTTTTTTATTTTGATTTTGGGGAGGTCATTTATGGGAATCACACCCTCCAAATATGGTTATATATATATATATATATAT